>CAIGQS010000171.1:79431-103332 GCA_903798195.1 Danio kyathit
AATTTAGATTCCCCTACAGGGGAATTGATTCCCCTCAATTCCCCTACAGTATATCACATGTTTTTGGATTATGGGGGAAACCAGAGCACCTGGAGGAAACCCACACAAACATGGGGAGTCAATCCAAACTCCACACAGAAATGCCTCCTGGCGTCGGCGCCAATAGTCTAGTGGTTAGTGTGTCAACACATAGCACCGAGGTGCTCACGGCGACCCGAGTTTGATTCCCGGCTCAAGGTCCTTTGCCGACCCTTCCCCTATCTCTGCTCCCCATACTTTCCTGTCTGTAAATCTCCACTGTCCATATCAACAAAGGTGAAAAACTCCTAAATAATTATATATAAAAAAAAATGCCTCCTGGCCCAGCTGAAACTTGTTGCTATAAGATACAGGTGTTCAACTCAGTTCCTGGAGGGCCGCAGGTCTGCACAGTTTGGTTCCAACCACCTGCTTCAACATGCTTACCTGTAGGTTTCAAACAAAACTGAAGGACTTAATTAGTTTGATCAGGTGTGTTTAATCAGCGTTGGGACTAAACTGTGCAGAGCTGCTGTCCTTCAGGAACTGGATTTGACACCTGTGCTGTAAGCAACAGTGCTAACCACTGAGCCACCATGCTGGAAATATAAAATATATATAATTTAAAAATGAAATGGATAATTTGTGTGCGTGTGTAATAGGAGCTTAAAGAATAGAACATAAATTCACCCATCACACACATGCAGTGCTTCTGCAAATGGAGCAAGCAAAGGTTTTTGTATACAAAAAGTCAAATAAACAGATAAAACATTTTTTTTTATAATTACTGGTATATCCAAGAATTAACATAAACAAAAATAACTATTAGACAAAAGTATTTGCACTCTGTAAAATTCTTCCATTAACAATTTTGTGAAATTATAGTCAAAATACAATATGTTAGAGCTGCACGATTCTGGCTAAAATGAGAATTGTGATTTTTTTTGCTTAAAATAAAGATCACAATTTTCTCACGATTCTATAGATGTAAAATAAAGGTTAATATGAGTCGGCTATTATAATTGTTATTTCTCAAACATATGATAAAAGAACAATAATAATATTATGTGTAGGTCTACTGTTGGTTAAAATGCTAAATTTTGAATAGACTTTGAATGGAGGACTTAAACAGACTTTAAATTTGTCCTGGCCATTAATACACAGTAAAGTGATGACATCAGAATACAACTGTTCATAATTCTGATGTTGAGTTATTAAGTTTGACACATATGCTTGCAATCTGCCATGGACAACATTATTAGACCATTTTTTTCTACTGGTAAAATCAGACAGTTGTCATTATCAGATTTCCTCTTATATTCAACATTATATAGGCTAGAGCAGTTATACTGAGACTGTAGACATTTATTCTCATGCACAACTCTGTGTTCGCTATGAAAGAAAAACATATCAAATGCTTGTTGTAATCATAACTCTAAAATGCGATATGATTATTTAAAATGTGTACGCGCTTTCGGTTTCATTTTCACTGCTAAGTGCTGTTCAAACTTCCCGTGCGGTTCCCAAACGATCACTCAAACCGAATGTTATTTGCAACTTTATTACCTGTTATTCGCAGCCTATGCAGGTTCTGTTTACTAAAGTGGGCGCGCACCCACCCTCTCTGTGGTAACAGCTCACGGTCAGCAGCTCACGTCACGTGTGATTTCACGGCCGCGAATACATCATTACATGAAGACAAAAATGACATTTTTGGGTGAATTATACATTATAATACAGTATGGGACTCTTTCAACATCATTTGGAGGTGTCCATGTCACTGAGCAACGTATGTGAAACAATTAGAAGACTTGTGCGGACGCCTTGCTTCTCTCCTGAACTTGAAAATTTGATTGGCAGAATCGTAGAAATGCTGGATTAAGATCGTCTAGGGGGTCGAATCAAGATCGCAATCTTTTTTCGATTCATCGTGCAGCTCCACAATATGTGCCAATCAGGGCTTAACATTAACTTTTGTGATCACCAGCCACTGTGGCTAGTAGATTTCCAGCATTACTAGCCACTCGCCATTTTCACTAGCCACAATTTTCTTGTTGGGAAAATATATTTTATATGCTTAAATTTGACTTTGACATGCTAAAATGACTTGATTTAGATGTGGTATGTCCACATGCCTTCTTATTCATTTAACGTCTTGTGTTTATTGTGTATTAGCTTGCTCAGTGTGCATGAGCAAATGGGTTGTGTCGCAATACAATCAGTTTTTATTTCACAGGACTTTTCAGGGCTCAAAATTAAGGATTTACCAAATTTATCTCTGACCACACCAAATAAGTATTTCTTAGCCACAATTTTTATAGTGTCAAAACAAGGAAAATATAGCTGTATAGTGCACTTTTTAATTCAACAAAACTTTTCTTTAAAAAAACATTACATTTAAAAAAGAATTATTGTCATTTATCTAAAATATGCACAGTAATTTGTCCTGGCTAAAGCTCAGATCACCAGTTTAACTACACATAAACTGGGATTAATCTCCCATTAAAGCAATGTTATTGTAAAAAAATAGAATTAAACCATATTAACTAAATAACTGTAAGCAAAAGAAAGCAGGTGAAACATACCGTGTTTGATAATGAAAGGATGATCACGCGCACGGTTAATATAGGCCTATAAATGAAAGCAGTGACTGCTGCTGCTTACAAAAGTATATGTGTATTTTTGATTTAATCTTCAGCTCTTGAAAGCAGCAGGACTGTGGGTGCACAATCATCGCTCTTTGTCCAGTCTATTTCAAAGGGAACCGATCGCACCAGTTGCGCTTCCTCTAGGCACGGTGACGGTTGCTTCGCGCAAGTAAACGGGAGCGCGCGCGCGCTTTTTAATAGTCGCACGCATCACATCATCTGTGCGTGCGAGTGATCATCCTCTTGTTCGGTATTTACCTGCTTTCTGCTTGCGCGAACACAGTTATTTTTGTCAGTCGTGCTGCTTCTCGATTCTAAGGTCACATTTGCACGAATATTGGGCCACGCTTATTTTCAAACCCTGCTTTTAAAAAAAAACTACAATTTAAAAATGATTTCCAACCAGCCAACGTGGCTAGTGGAGGTGTCTGTCTAACCCCCGCCGAGAGCTGAAATCTACCAGCATTTGGGGGTTGGCGGTGTAATGTAAAGCCCTGGTGCCAATCAATAATCATCAAACTAAAATGCAGTCAAAGAGAGACTTCACTTCTTTTGGTCAGTTGATTAATGTATACAGTATCTACTTGAGCACTACACTTCTGCAATAGAAAACACCTTTTTGAGTATGGGAAAGGTTCTGTTTTTTACAAAATGTGAAAGTTCAAAAATATTGTACTCCCCATTCTTGTGCATTTTAGTTGTGCTTATGCTTTCAGCGAGAGAGCTGAAAAATGACTTCTGAATCGCTTATCAGTCATATATTGAAAATCTTCAAAGCCTTTAAGTGTTGGCGAAGTTACTGTCATCGATAAAGGACATCTTGTCTAATCTCACTAAGTTTCATTGTAATTCATAAAAACTATACTTGCCAACGGGCTACTTGCCTCCTGAATGCACATAGACCAGATGACCAGATACAACTTTACTATATACATCATACAAATCAACATTCACTGCTTGGAAACTTTTATAGTAGAGCCAGAGCACAGGTTTGTTGATATTTGTCTGCCATTCTCACTCTGTCTGCACATCATACCTGAATGTGTCGACGGTGCATCCTGTCTGTGTGAACATAGGTGGGAAAATACATTGACAGGCAGGTAGGAAAGCCCGCGCTACCTTTCACAAAATATATAAATACATTTAGACTTCTAACTTCATCATTGCTATCAGGATAAGAAGACTCTTTCAGCCAGCATAAACACAAAATGAAGACAATCACCTTTTGCATCTTTAATTCCCAAGACAGGATACTTGCTTGCTTACTCTCAGGGTCGTTTATATCGAAGTTGATATTTAGCCGCACCATATCAGTGTTTCGTAACATCTAATTCTTTACGAGGTGGGTTGTTAACCCAACGCTCAACCCCCAACCTGGAGGACCAGGACATATACACATACACTACGGACAGTTTAGCTTACCCAAGACAAGATATCGGCACAAAAACACATCCAGTCAAATATTGTTTAACTATTGATTTTTTCATCACTATCATAGGATCCTTATTTATCTCACCACTGATTGGAAATTAAGAGCTGTTGTGGTTCGTATTATTGTCAAAGGTGTTGTATAACCCCGAATGCCCGAGCCGGAGGCAGAGAGCAAGAATAACCTAAGAGCTGCACTAATGCTCTGTGTATGTGTTTGGCGCATAAGCTTGAATTAACTGGTATTGCCATAGTAACGGATGTCTCGTGGGTCCCGGTCTGATTGTCCTAAGACGGGGATTGAATGGCCTCTGTGCACTCAGAGGACCAGTGCAGGCCGAGGGTCTCTGCAGATCCCGAGCCACGCAGGACCTTGAACCCAGAAAAGCCCAGGAGCAACCACTGATCTAATCAAGTTGAGCTAATTATTTTTAGTCAGAATTATTAGCCCCTTTTTAATTTTTTTTTTCTTTTTTAAATATTTCCGAAATTATGTTTAACAGAGCAAGGAAATTTTCACAGTATGTCTAAATGTTTTTTCTTCTGGAGAAAGTCTAATTTGTATAATTTCGGCTAAAATAAAAGCAGTTATAATTTTTAAAAAAAACATTTTAGGGACAAAATTATTAGCCCCTTTAAGCTAATTTTTTTCCGATAGTCTACAGAACAAACCATCATTATACAATAACTTGCCTAATTACCCTAACCTGCCTAGTTAACCTAATTAACCTAGTTAAGCCTTTAAATGTCACTTTAAGCTGTATAGAAGTGTCTTGAAAAATATCTAGTAAAATATTATTTACTGTCATCATGGCAAAGATAAATAAATCAGTTATTAGAGATAGTTGTTAAAACTAAAACTATTATGTTTAGAAATGTTTGAGAAAATCTTCTGTCCGTTAAACAGAAATTGGGGGAAAAAAATAAAAAGGGGGGCTAATAATTCAGGGGGCTAATAATTCTGACTTCAACTATATATTATATATATTACCCAATTTTTATTTAACAGAAAGATTTTTTTCAACACATTTCTAAACATAATAGTTTTAATAACTCATTTCCAATAACCGATTTCTTTTGTCTTTGCCATGATGACAGTTATGACTTGTGCCTCAGAAGGCAATCCGAACATGCTGTGGCGTTTGAAGGCGTGAAACGCGGAGCCCACCCCCGTCACAAACCCACTCGTGAAAATACACACTCAGGCCCCGTTTACACTAAGGGCTTACTCACACTATGCTATCCGAACCGTGCCCAGGCCCGTTTCCCGGATCGTGTGAGTGCTCTGAATCGGGCTCAGGCACGGTTCACTTGGTGGCCCTGGCCCGGTTGGAAGAGGTGGGCCAGAGCGCGGTTCACTTGGGCTCAGGCGCGATATGCTTACATCCAGGGCACCTCATTTTACCGATCTCCCTCCTCAACCGCCCTCCTCCCCTGTCCGCTGTTCATTTTCACTTTCTTCCACGACTCCCCAACCCTCTTCACTTTTGTCCGCGACACCCCCCGCGCGCTCACTTTCGTCTGCGAGACCCCAGCGCCGCTCACTTCGTCTGCGAGACCCAGCGCCGCTCACTTTCGTCTGCGAGACCCAGCGCCACTCACTTTTGTCCGTGACCACCCCTCCGCCATCCACCGCCCAAACAAATGACTGACACGGATCAATCTGCCTACTCAGGCCAGAGTCCCGCGGAAAAAGTAATTGACAGTGGTAATTTGTGTGTAACTTGTCTTTATTTATTTATGATTAGGTTATGGGTAAAACAAAACCATGTAGTTGAAACGGTAGGCTACAAATAATTAATTAGTTATGAATTAATTAATTATTCATAAATAATTAATTCACCTCTGCCTATGAAGACGATGCCATCGTCCATCTAAATAATAAGCAAATATTGAATTAAAAACTGCTTTTATTATAGCCAAAATAAAACAAATAAAAATATTATAGGAAATACTGTAGAAAAATTCCTTTCTCTGTTAATCATCATTTAAAAAATATTTCAAAGAAAAACAATCAGAAGAGAGCTAATAATTTTGACTTCCAACTGTGTGTGTTTTACTGCTTGAAAACAAGCTGATCACTGGTTCCTTCCTATAAAACTTTACGTATCATTTTTGAAACGGCTCGCTCTTTTTAAGGACTTGTTTGTTACGTCTCTCTCTTTGTCTGTCTCTCTCCTCACTCAACTTCCTCTGGTCTGCTTGGATTCCCTGCACTTAACCCTGTCTCTCTTTCTCACACACTCTCGTTCTGTCTGTCTTTCTCTCTCAGTCTCAGCAAGGCTCGGCAACATGCACGGATTGGATCACAGGAAATTTGACTGCACTGTGATGTCACGGGCTGTGTCGCATGCTGATTGGTGGGGGGGTTGGGGGCATGGCATTCACTGTGGGCACAGGCAGCCGGAGATGATGCAGGAGGGCTGGCAGAAGCTGTGAGAGACAGCGATGATGCCTTCAGGTCTTCTGCATGCGCCTCTCCCGGTTCTGCGCAAGGCTTTTTTTTGACTCCATGTCGGGTTTTGCTCTGGCCCGGAGGCCTGTGGTAGAACTTGTACTCATTAAGTACAGCAGCAAAGAGGTGCGGCTGTAGTCTCAAGCATACACACTGATAGAGACAAACGCACGTGGACGCATGGAGCTCAGACAGGTTCACGACTGGTTCTTCTTCAGATTCAAAATTTCTTAAAATCACAACGCTACATTTTGTCACAACACTAAACTGTAGACGTGTTCGATTTCACAATTAGGAAGTGACGTTTGTAAAATGAGAACTTGAAGTGTAATGTACTGTGGTACATAATTTGGTACGCATATGTATGGGTACATATACAGTAAGGAAAATAAGTACTGAACACGTCATGTTTTTTCCTGGGAATAATATTTCTAAAGGAGCTGTTGACATGGAATTGAGACCAGATTTTGGTAAAACCCAAACAATACAAACATAAAATTAAGCAAAACAAATCTGAAAAATGAGTTCTGTGTAATAACAATTGAATGACACAAGGAGAGTACTGAACTATGGAAACATTTAATACTTTATATAAAGGCTTTTTTGGTGATGGCAGCTTAAAGCACCTCTCTTATGGAGAATGATGTCACATAAATTGCTCAAGTGTTAAAATCTTAATAGTTCTGTTGTTCTCGTCTTTCTAATCTGATCTTTAATTTGTATTTTCTATTAGATTAAAGTCAGGTGATTGGCTGGGCCAGCTTGATTTTCTTTTTCTGAAAGCTGAAAGTCTCTTTGGCTGTGTTTTGGATCATCGTCTTGCTGAAATGTCCACTCTGGTTTCATCTTCACCATCCTGCTAATGTAGATGTTGGACTGAAGCTGCTAATATTAATTTACACTGACAAAGAGTTGCTGAATAACTACTGAGAGATTTCAGCTGCTGTCTGGGTTTTCCCTGCCGTTCTACACCTCCCTTTCTTCCTGTGTTCAATAGTTTTCCCTGTGTCATTTCATTTTATTATGCATAACTTCATTTATAAACTATGTAGATTTGTTTTCTTTGCATATATGGATTTCTTTGGTTGCTATCAACATCAGGCGAAAATTTCAAGTCAACATCACCTTTAGAAATATGTTTTCTGAGAAAAAGGGTGACGGTTCAATACTTATTTTCTCTGCTGTAGTGTCGTTTTAATCACAGAATGTGCAGATCTTAATTGGAACTTCAAGTTTTGCACATCTTTATATCCAACTTTATTTTCACAAATTGTCAACTATGTTTAAACCTCGAAATAGATTTATTTTCGTTTACAAAGCTTCAAAGAACTAAATAGTATTTTCACTAGTTCATAAATTTGTCACTTTTATGCAAACCCGAAATACAAATATCTGATCTCTGTCATATGGCCAAAACGGATACAAACAAACAAAAAAAAAGCATCATTGCATATTTGTGTTTCACTGTAAGTGTAACAATGTATCTTACAAGGTAACACAATGTAACCTTGTTCTCACTTGAATTGTCTCAGCACATTTTAGTGCTTGAATTTGAGAGCATTGGACCTTGAATTTTAAGTTTTTAAACTTTTGATGGTATGGTAACTCCAAATCAAGTCAGATTTCAAAATTCAGTCAAAACTGGTCATTTTATAATGAATTATTATTGCTTATTTGTCACAGTCTTACAGATCATAGTTAAAAAAAGGCAAAATATAATGACATCTAAATTTTCAACATCATCATAGCACGAATGTTATAATATGCTGATTTAATGCTTGAGAAAGTCTTGTTTTTATTAATTTTTAAAATTATTTTTCATCTTTTATTTGTGTGAAAACCAATGATAAAAAAAAACAGAAATCTTAATGCTTTAAATGTTATTTTCTGAACATTTCTGTTATTCATGTTAATGTTACTCACTGTTAATTGCCTGGAGCAATCAATCAAATCGACAGCAAAGTCCAATTTCAGTGAGTGGATGGCTTCAAGAATTGCACACTCTGATAGATGATAGCACCTGACGCTTCCTCTCTGCCGTTAGCTTCTCTAGATTTAGCATCTGCTTCTCCAGGTACTGTTGATTTGTCTAGTTTGTGTCATTTTAATTGGTTTCTTGGAACATTAAGATGTATCTGAGTTTAAAAATGGAATCGGTCTGTCAACGTTTGTAGAGTTAAAGAAGTGGATTTAAGTCAGTATTTTTTGCGGAGCTCCATGTTGCGTCCACTTAGCACTGTGCCATACCCAGAAATCATTTAGCAACTTTTCTAACATTAAACTCTAAAAAGCTTAAAGAAATCTTCATAGAAATAGTATTTGCCCACTAAATAGCTACTTATTTGGTGTTCTGTGTTTGTGTTCACCTTTTGTTAACTGGAGTAGACCTTCTGTGTGTATATTGTGACATTAAATAGATCTATGTGCTACAGACGGCGTGTCTGCAGACCAACCAGCATACAAAACCCAACAACAACAGACAGGAACGAACTGCCTCCCAGACTTTCCAAGACAACATTAAGTCATTTAGACGTAGCAAGTCACTTTGTGTCTCTTGCAGCCAGCGGTTCTGTAGACTGAGCTTATTTGTACAGCACATGTTTGTGGCCAGTGCTGTGTTCACTCTAGTCCTGACCGTATAAAGTGACAAGTGATAAAAGCTATCCATTACATGTAAATCGACTGTAAGTTTCATCCTTATCAGCCATAGTGTGATTGCTTGTAAGTTATGTGATGT
Source organism: Danio kyathit (assembly GCA_903798195.1). NCBI lineage: Eukaryota > Metazoa > Chordata > Actinopteri > Cypriniformes > Danionidae > Danio > Danio kyathit. Next base: position 88,718 of record CAIGQS010000171.1, read on the forward strand.
AATATGGGCAGCCCATTCATCTTAAAATATGGTTAAACGTGAAATATATTGTAATAGGGTTGTATTGAGTGAATAATCGTATTGTTGTTAAGTTTTGATCTCTGGCACAAACTTGCCCTATACCTTTTTTTTTTTCCCCCAAAATATTTAAAAATACTATTCACTTCAGTTTTCACTTTAAATTAAAGCTAATAAGCATTGTTGTCTGTGTAAAATACAATCACTTATTTCTTCTCATGCAAATTATGATTGTGGCAGATCAATTAATATCAATTAATAAAGTCTCGGATGCTTGCACAATGCTGTTTACAGCTCAGAATGTTTACTTTCAATGCATGCATCATTTGCAAACATTCATTTTAATCTGCGTTGATGTAATGTCAGTTAGCAGAAGCAGTATTTTTAGTGTCTCCTCACATCCCAAGTTGTTAACCCTTGGCATGCCCTGGCCTGATGTTTGTGCTTTTTTTTATTTTTCTATTTTTAAATACATTAAAGGCTACAGTCTGGTGACATTGTGTTTAGCTAAACTGCTAAACAATAATATGCAAGTAGCAGTATGCTGTTGTTTTTGTTCGAAATTAGGATGTCGTGCTATGGTTAGGAAAAAAACACTCAATGAAATAATGCTAAAATGCAGATTGTAAAATACAGATAGTATATATATATATATGTGTATATATATATATATATATATATATATATATATATATATATATATATATAATATAAGATATATATATTATACATACATGTATGTATGTATATATATATATATATATATAATATATATATATATATATATATATATATATATATATATATATATATATACATATACATAATATATATAATATATATATATATACATATATATATATATATATTATATATATATATATATATATTATATTATATCTATATATATATATATTATATATATATATATAGATGAAGTTTTTGTTGACTAATTGATAATGTTAGAGGTTTTTAGCCACAAAACGATCTGAAAATCATCCTGTCATATATACTTGTTAAGTCTGATGTCAGCTTTCGTGTCCAAGCTCTCTATCAAACTGTGTGTGGAGGCATGACAAATGGTGCTAATAAACATTTACAAGAGCTGTAATGCTTTCGAAAATCATAATCGCAATATAGATATTCATGCCTAATATCAGATGGCCAGAAAATGATTCTTTTTAAAAAAAAAATTTTTTTTTTTTTTTATTTGTTAAAATTAGGGATGTCCAAATCAGGTCAATCTCAATTTACATATCTCACGGTTTGCTATGGCACTGTGTCATCATCAACTTTCTGCTTCAAGCTGCTTCCGTGTTCTACTTTGCCGGCGTTTAACCAATAGCGTCTCTGCAACAAAGTGATGTCATGCCACATTCGTTACTGTTTTTGTGTGAAGTCAAGAAAGAGGTCTAACCCTGTGCCACCCCATAACTATTGATGTGTTATAATAAGAATATATATATATACATACATGTGTGTATATATATATATATATATATATATATATATATATATATATATATATATATATATATATATATATATTATATATATATATATATATCGAGTCCTCATCGGAAGGTAACGTGCAATTCGGATAGAGTCTGAAACCGCGTGATTGGGCCTGATTTCCGATCAGGTGATCGGATCTAGACATCCCTAGGTAAAATATTGGTGTCTGTGTCCACCATGATTTTATAAGGAATTCACTTTAATGTGAGATATGACTAAAAAGTGGTCATGAACAAATATTTTCTCAATTGAATTTGAGTAGCGGCTTGGACCCGGAAACTAGGGCTGCACAGTATATCTGTTTCAGCATCAATATCGCAATGTGTGCCTCCACATAAGTCACATCGCATAGATATGCAATGTTGAGTTGGGATTATGTTTGAGCAAGAGTCACAGTTCAGAACATGAGATTTCTGGAATTATTGCAGAGTTTAACAATAATGGAGCGAAATTGTATCATTTGCATGTTTTAAGGCCTGCAGGCACAAGACATTCTACCAATTGGAAGTTTACTGAAGAATAATTGTATTGAATCATTTATACATCACTAACTTTGCAGCATTATTTTAACATTTACAAAACCTAACATTACTAAGGCAAATTGTTTTAATAGTCAAAAACAAAAATATTTAAACAAAATATTTGATTTCTGTATAATAAAATAAACAAGTGTTAAAGAGACTTGATAAATAAAATGTTACAAAATGTGTGAAATGGTAAGGTGTGCACAGTGAACAGTCAAAGCAAACTTTAAGGTGTGAATAATAATGATACAGTAAACCTCAAAAGAAATTTTGATAATCAAATCTGAGCTTTCAAGTAAACTAACCATCATTATTTAAATACATACTGCAACATTACAAATAGTGAAGTTGGATGACTGCATTCCCTCTAATCTTTTCAGGTGGGCAGTTAGTGGCTGGGATGCACAAGAAAAAAACCAAAAAGCCACTCTGGCGACATCCTTACATCCTTTCAGTCTCCTCCTGCTGCTATAACGGCACTCATTTTCGATGAGAGAAAAATAAAAAGCACTGCAGTGTTTGGATGTGCTGCGTTTGTCTCAGGTAGTCTGCCGTTATAACTAAAATGTGTATGTTCCATACAAAGTGTGAAGCAGATTGGTTAGTTCTACTTGCATGAATCGTGGTGTGCTTGCAGTATTCGGAAAAGTTGAGATGTTTTCAACTAGGTGAGCCTGGAAAATGCTCGCGGTTCATGTGTGTGCCACTTGCACAACATGTGCGTGTCACTCGCATTTGTGTGTCGTGCAAGTTGCTCTCCTGCTTTGGAAATGACAAACTTACACCCTAAGCTTATTTGCACCGCTTCCAAGGCACGCGCTCTGCAGCCATATTTTAATAAAATATAGCGCTTCATATTGAAAATTCACATTGTTTTTTTTTTTTTCGATATTGACAATGGTGTTCGGTCAATAAATACCGATACTGATTTTATCGCCCAGCCCTAGCAGAAAGTGAGGCTTAAAATAAAGGGTGACTCTAAATTATTTCTAAGTAGTGCTATTCAATCATTTGATATAGTTGTATTAGATGCATTTTGCATTTAGATGCATTATATCACAATATATACCACAGAAAAATATAATATTGCAATGTTAGATTTTTCCAATATTGTGCCGCCGTACTGGAAACTATTCCATGCGTCACGACTTAACAAGCACATTTCATTTAAATTACATCATGTGAGTTGGTTTTCAAAAAGAACATCATCTTAAATTTGTGAAACTTTATATTTGATACTGTATAACTTTATATTGTGATACTTCATATTTTGACAGTACATCAGTTTAAGAAATGTTATTGTCAGTCTGATCTGTGGTGATGCTTTTTTAACTCATGATCTGACGCCTTAATTTTCTTATCTGTTAGCATTGTTAGTAGGGCTGCACCTGTATATTGTTTCAACTTTGATATGCATGTGCAGATCTGTAATGGTCACGTCACACTATCTGCAGGGTTGAGTCAGGATTATAAATAACCAGAAAACAGTAAAGTTCAACCCTAATAGAGTGAAATATTTTGTAAAGGCCTGTGATTATGTAAGGTTTTAAGCGAACTTAAACCATTTGGGTACAAATTTTAGCTTTAGCAAATATTAATTGTATTTAATTATATTACACAATGAAGACTACAGTACTCAACATTTGAAGTGGATCAGAAAATTTTTTTTCATAATTCTTCTAAGACGAGAACGGTGTTGTTGAATAGTTTTAGGGCAGCTTTGATGAAAGGTTTTGATTCATTTTAAATGTTGACTACTTTATACAGTGTGTTTTACAATTGATCATTTTATTTCTGTACCTCAATGCTGTTAGCCTCTCCACAAAGCAATACATCACCATTTAATTGTGTCTTTGTTATGTCATATTAATTTATGCTTGTATTTGTTAATTATGTTTTATTTACTATCCATTGATGTAAAACTATGAGTTCTTCTCAATGTAGTTATTTAAATCATATTCATATGTCAATATACAGTCAAGCCTGAAATTATTCATACATCTGGCAAATTATTCAACTTTATTCAACAAAATTATTATTAATTTCACCAGAAATGACACAGGGTTCTCCCAAAAGACAATAAGACGAGATATTAATAATACAAGAAACATTATTATGTAAAAATGTTTATTCTCATCTTTTTTTACATTTGAACACAACAAATATCACATTGTTGTTTTTCCCCAATCATGTTCAGCCCTAATTGTTAGTGCAAATCTGACTTTCCCTGATCGCTCATGACATCATTTTCATAATTTACCATATCTCTACACCAATGTCTTACAAATAGCAAAACATTTTAAAATGATGGTGGGAGGGTGATGTATTCCTCAAAACTCCTATTTTGTAAATCTCATCCTTCTGTCCTGAATTTCCCACTTGTTTTTTGCCTTTTATTATCTCATTAAAATCCTGAAATTGATGTATTAGTAAACCGACTTCTCTCTGAAACAGGAACGGTGGGCTCACATGGCTGCGCTACTAAACACAGAGTTTCCAAATGTGTTTTTTGCCAGACTTGGTGTTCTGGTCCCCCCCCCCCTCCCCTTCAAACCAAAACCATGGGATTACTGTGGCAGTGTGTGTGTGTGTGTGTTTGTTATGCTGTCTGCTGTACGCGGGGTGTAATCTGCCAGAGGTCTTGGCGTGCACAGGGTTAAGACCAGGCACCCCACCAAGCCTGAGGCCTGTGGGGGACGTCCCACAGAGCTGTAAGCCTGCACAGAACCCACACGCCCTGGAGCAAGGCCAAAAGCACACGCACACTACACAGACACACAAATACGGTGGGAAAGGAGGGTTGACACACGAGAAGAATGAACTGAAAGCATTGGTTGGAGGGCCAATGATACAAAACATTGTTATGATTAATGAGTTAAAAATCTGAGTGTCAAAATAATGAACCGTGCCACTGTCAAGTTGAAACTACTAAAATTTCTGTATACTTTGAATGCATGTGGGAGTGCACTCTAATTAATAAATAAATATTTACCATATATGATGTCATGGCTTTGCAATAAAAAATGTCATTATAGTTAAAGTCAATGGGGCAAAAACAGCCATGAACATAACATTTGCATTTGCCCAAAGTGTATTGTTGAATAATCGACACTCGATTATGAGAAAAGTCATAATCTTGATTATTTGGTCATAATTGTAATCACGATTATCATATGGGCCATATGACCAAATTTTTCCTGCCTGTAATAAATTTTGCTGTTACATCTGTTCATTTTAAAGATATTCCACAATTCTTAACACTGCATCAGAATAGGACAAAGTAAAAAAACAAACAAACAAAAAATTGTCACAATTATGATAAATAAATTAGTACAATAGAAACTTTGAATGCAAATAAAAATAAATACAAACAAACTGTGCTTTAAGCATCTTCACTGTAAGAATTAAACTTGATTTGGATCTTATTAAAGCTACAAAATTTCTCCAGTCAAGAGCAGTGAGAGATTTTCTGCTTGTTTTTTGTTGTTGTTTGATTTAATATGATAAAACAGTGGGCAGCTGGAATAAAACGTGATGTTTCTTTTAGGAGCCGTGCAGTTTCAATTCATGGCTTCACTTTCTCGTGACCTTTTATTCTTTCTTTTTTGAAATCGCCTACTACACTCAGTAGGTGCCTCATTTAAATTTAAATGTACTACGCAACCGTAAGAACTGTATGTTCTATATAGTATGAATGGAACTCGGACATACTATCAGCTAATTTTCTTATGATCATGTGACCTACCTGCGTCAGTGTCTCTTTCACTCCCATTCATGAATTCTCTCGTGGTGCATCATGGGATAGCGTAGCATCCATTGGATGCGCACTTCAGATTTACATCAGAAGTAGTAGGTCATCCAGTTACTTCTAGCATACTGGTTTTTTCTAATTCTGTGAATTTAGACATACTACTCTGCTCGCATGCTGTTTTTAGCATACTATATTGTATGGAAGTATGCAATTTCGGTTGCAGCCAGAATCTTGTTTGTTACATAATAAACAAGGATTTTGCAAACCACTGCGTTTTGACATGTTTTTGTATGTATTTGATCATTTAGGCTCTTGCCTTGATTCACCAAATGATGATTTTACATGTGCATGTTCTGTTTGTCTCTGAGGCTGAGCGCAAGCACAAAACAGCATGAATTCTTTTTCATGATTTAAAAAACAAAACACGAATGAATCAAATACAGTTCAATAATTGAAGCACATCTCATGCTGCAAAAGTAACGTTAGGCCTACATGCTTTCACTAATATCCATGTGAGCTTTGTGGACCAACGAACTCGAATAATATTTTTTTGTAATTGTTGGAGATCGAAATTGAAATTGAATTTCGATTAAAGGCACAGCCCAAGTTAACGTTACCAAATATTTCTTAAAATCTGCAGTCAGTTGCATCACTGGTTGCATCAGTTTTTTTTTTTTTCTTAGAAAACAAATCTTTCGTTTTTTTTCTTTATTACGTTTAACAGTTTTAGTTGGACAGTTTATTTTAATTTAAATTGAAACTAAACAATACAAACTACTTGTAAACAAATACAATACAAAGATAGAGGTTATTTATTTTCAGATTTTAAAAAGAACGTTTTTCTATTTGAAACGTGAAGCAAACTTTAATTTACTTATTAAAAATCTGCTATTAAGAGTTGTACTTCAAGTGTATTTCAATTGTATTTTCTAAAGAAAATCAGCATCTTGTTGGTCTTGTTTGAGATTAATGACCTGTTTTGCTCATGACACTCCTCTTACTGGTGTTGTTTGTTGTCAGTCAAAAGTGGCCACTGAAGGTTATCTATGAGGTTGAGTTACAAACTTCATAGCATTTCGTAGTGTCATGGCATTTGTTTTCAAGTGTTGTCATTGGGGAACTCGCCAAAACGCTGAGGAGCTCCTGTCATGTAGCCGGCAAAGAATGCTGTGTTTAGTCTCTGAAACAGTCCGGTAAGCCTCAGCAGGTGTGGGAGCCTGACAGGAGATGTTGCCTGTCGCTGACAGACTGGAGGTGTGCAAACACTAACGCTTGTTCCTTTTTCCCTCACAGATTATGTTTATTTCGAAAACTCCTCCAGTAACCCACTGCTGATCAGGCGAATAGAGGAACTCAACAAGGTGAGTGACAAACAAATCTCTGTGGTGCTAAAAGCCTAACGCTACAAGACTGAAGCTTTTTACCCTTTAATACTTTAAGGGACAGATTTACTAACAGCGTGCTCCAGAACAAAACCTCTTTTGGTGTTTAAAAAACTGCCGTTACGATTTACTAATGATAAACGTTTGCAATGAAAAGGGTCAGATGGTTTGTGTTCAATTGTAGGACTTTCCTTTTCTAACATGCAGTTTATGATAAGTATGTAAATGAAAGTTACCAAGGCACAATTTGCCAAGTACGATGCGATCAGGGATTAACATCTATGTTGGTACTGGAACATAATTTGTTGGAAAAAGTAATCCACACCTATTCCCTACCCCTAAACCCAAACATAACTGTAAATTATTTCCAAAATCAGAGGAGAGTCATAGTTGGACGACCATGATGTAGAAGTGTAAAAACCTAACTGTAAGCCTAAATGTTACATAAACTGAAAACGTATCGCTTGATTCTGATTGGCTGATTGAATGTTGTTCCAGGATCAACATAGATGTTAATCCAGGAACTTGTCCTACTTGGTGGAAACAGGATGGTGGTTACCAAGTCAGTCAGTTACTGTTTGTGCTATTGTTTATTGTTATATAAAAAGTCAATGCAATTGTGAAAAAATTGTGACTTTTTTTTTTTTGTATACAATAATAGGGAGTAAAGTACAAAATGTGCTTAGAGGTTATCATAAATATGTTTGCATGTTGTGATTAACGAGAACTAGTAGCATTGGATTTTTTTGTTGTTAATTGAAATGGTGAAATTGGATAAAATATGAATTGAACATAAAAAACAACCAAACAAAATTTTGACATAAAAATTTGTTGACACTTTAAAATAGCAAAATCTGAAATTAAAAATACCTTGTAAAAATAACAGCTTTTAAAATACAAAACAATGAAAACAACAACAGCAAAAAATGGAAAATTGAAATAAATACTAAAATAGGCCCAATCCCAGTTCTATTTTTGTACTCCTACCCCTTGGCCCTTGATACAGAGTGTGAAGGGGAAGGGCTTTAAATTTACCCCTAAGAAATGGGACAGCACTACAAACCTGCACATGTCATCACGTCATCGCAAGCTCGTACTTCCTATGAGATTATATCATAACAGACCTGCTGTAGTTATTCCAGTTGTGTTATTTTTTGGTATTTATGTTCAGAAAGTCACTGAAGGCATATATTATGTTATCATAACAATATAATGTAGCAATAAGATCGTAACTATACTGTGCATTTACACCGCGGTCATATTCATCTATGTAAACACAAAACAGTATACCAGACACTGTAAAAAGGTAATTCCCAGTCACTAAAGTTTTCTGACAGGGTATTCGAGTGTCATCGAGCATCAGATGTGAAAATATGTTATGGGAGTACAGGAGGTATTACTATGGAATTTTTTTTTGTTGTGGTTTTTTTTTTTTTTTTTTTTTTTTTTTTTTTTACGTTTTTTTTTTTTTTTTTTTAACATGATCGTAAAACACGAACGCCATTATGAATGTATCAAAACATGTTTGTTTGTTGTAAAAAATAAATAATAATGCCATAAACATACAAACGTACTTAATTTTGTCTTCTCCTGACTCACGTGTGCATTAATTTTGCGTTGTAGATGGTGGTACTTTGGGAAATTTTTGTACCCTTGTTTCAAGTATGGTTCGAGTGTGGAAATCTCAGTTTCAAAGGCAATCTTGAGAATTGGGACACCCCCTAACCCTTCACGTGAACGCGCAAAATGAGGGGTAGTAGTAAGGGGGAAGGGCTAAGGGGTTGTAGAATTGGTATTGGGCCCTAGTCTATGTAGGGCTGGGCCGAAGACGATGCCATCGTCCATCGCCGATGGCCGACAAACTTCACGCTGCTGTGCCGGCATCGCGATCCATCGCCCCGCCCCACATTTAAATTGATATATAACGTATTATTTGCATGTCATCTTAATAGCAATAACGGTCTTTTCATGAGCTGTGTTAAATTTTACATAAAGCTGCTGCTTGCACGGCTGACAACATCGTGAGGATTAAATGAAGGATTATACAGTACCTCTCGCGCTTAAAATGTGTAGATTCAGTGGCAAACGCTGTTACCTGCAAACCCCGTCCCACTGACTTTACAGTGAATGGCTTTAGTTATTTTCATAGCGGACTTGAAGCCACTTGAAGTCTTTTATCCACTCTTGGAAAATTGTAAATGGTGGATTAACATTCAGCACATGATCACTAATACGATGTGCCATTATTAGTAACTTCAGGTGCTTTCTAAAACAAAATCTGTCAGTGTTATTTTCATTCTCTCATCTTCAGCGCTTCACATTTTCACGGTTGTAGCTCTTGTCATGTGAAGGCAGAAGGCGTCGACTGAGTGATTGATAGCTGATATTAACCAATTCATTCGTGTTCGGTTCTAGAGCAGTGGGCCAATAAGAAGAGCACAAAGGCGGGGCAAGCATTGCAGGCTTTTTTTTTACCTCAGCAAGTTGACATGTCAACTGTTTTAATCTGTTGCGGAGCGCTGCGTTTGGCATTTTTAGGTGCAAAGATGCATTCTGCATAAATGTTTCCTAAATCCGCGCACGTGGTGAGGATTTTGCAGTGAAAACCGTGAAAGTGTATGCACTTGCACAAATGCTTCCAAATATATTTTTAGGTCGCATAGATAAAATTTCGGGCGCATATGAGACCAAAACGGTCGAGCCTTAGCATCTTTACTTGTTATTATTCCTCATAATAATAATAAAATAGGAAATTATCATCAATCACAATACAAATTACAGTGAACTCCAAATGAACTCTCGTCTCCTCCACCAGCTGTAGGAAAAAGCCATTATAACGACACTGATCACTCTGCCTATTCATGCCAGAGTCCTGCGGAAAAAATTGACAGGTGATAATTTGTTTGTAACTTAAATTATTTATGATTTGGTTATGGGTAAAGCTAAGACAATGTGGGTCAGTTAGTGAAAACGATAGGCTACAATTAATTAATTCGTTATGAGTTAATTGATATTTAACAACAACCACCCCCACCCCCACCTACGACGACGATGCCATCGTCCATCGCGATGTTTCACATTAGACATAATACGATGCCTAATTGGTTGACATCTCCCAACCCTAAGTCTATGCATATTATCCAATCTGACACCTTTTGCCACATGCTTGCCAAGTAGCCACACAAAAATCCAGCAGCATATCATTATTACATAAACCTTAGTCTGAATTATTAATTCAATAACTGAACTTATTCAATTTAGCTTTTTCAAAGCTAACACAATGTAAACATCTTCAGTTTATTATCTCTAAATACATGTCTTTTGATCACACAGAGCCATTGTATGGATGATGCTGTTGTAGTGCAGTTCTCTCTCACTCTCATTATATTATGACTAGAATGTTCTTTAAATATTCACTTGAAAAATTCAAGAAAATCATTCAGGTTTTCATTTTGCAGCATGACAAGCTTGCTTCAGTTTTTTTTTTTTTTTTTTTCTAAAGTGTGTCCACTTGGCAAAACCTGCATCTAAATGACTGAGAAAAATCGCTACAGCTTTTCTTCTTATGGTGTTTACACTCTCAGGTCATGTCTAACATCACAGCGCGCCCTCGGGCTGCGTTCCTCATCTTCTCTCCCCATCACCCTCAGATCACCCAGGAAGTGCAGAGGTGTTTAGGTCATGCTTATGGTTTGATCCTCAATTTGCATATTGAGGCTTCCATGGCAGCCGATTGGTCTAGAGGCTGTTGCTGTGACAACTCTCTTTCCGTTTTGCAGACGGCGAATGGGAACGTGGAGGCCAAAGTGGTGTGTTTCTACCGGCGCAGAGACATTTCCGCAACACTCATCGCCCTCGCTGACAAACATGCACGTGAGTAGCTGTCAGAGACCACTTTAAACACAATGCTTATCGCTGCCAGTGACTATATACATCTTTGAATGTACTTTTTGAACAATTCAAAAATTGGTTTTGACCATTATTTGCTAGGCATATGTTTGTTAGAATGCTAGATTGAGCATGTATTGATGCAAAGCAGGTTGAAATGGCATCTGATTGTTTTCAGCATTCTGACAAACATCGTTTTTAGTAAAATGGATTATCTGAATTATCAATATCAACATCAATTCATTAAGTATTTGATTTTTTTTTTATTAACTGTTGATCAGCTAAGGTTAACACTTGTTTTTTTTTTTTTATGATTTTCACCTGCCAATGTGAGTTGTCAATGTGAGTCGCGTATTATTAAAAACTGTTGCGAATGACGTCAACTCTGACACTTTTATTTCAGAACAGACTTCACAGTCCCAAACCTTAAGTCTTACACACTCACCGGCCACTTTATTAGGTACACCAGTCCAACTGCTCGTTAAAGCAAATTTCTAATCACATGGCAGCAACTTAATGCATTTAGGCATGTAGACATGGTCTGCTGCAGTTTAAACCGAGCATCAGAATGGGGAAGAAAGGTGATTTAGGTGACTTTGAACGTGGCATGGTTTTTGGTGCCAGACGGCTGGTCTGAGTATTTCAGAAAGAGATCTATAGGGATTTTCACGCACAACCATCTTCAGCTGATAGAAAGGCAACAGTAACTCAAATAACCACTCGCTACAACCGAGGTATGCAGAAGAACATCTCTGAACACACAAGTTGAACCTTGAGGTGGATGATCTACAGCAGCAGAAGCCCACCCTGGGTGCCACTCCTGTCAGCTAAGAACAGGAAACTGAGACTACAATTCACACAGGCTCACCAATATTGGACAATAGAAGATTGGAAAAACGTTGCCTGGTCTGATGAGTCTCGATTTCTGCTGCGACATTCGGATGGTAGGGTCAGAATTTGGTGTCAACAACATGAAAGCATGGATCCATCTTGCCTTGTATCAACGGTTTAGGCTGGTGGTGGTGTAATGGTGTGGGAGATGTTTTCTTGGCACAATTTGGGCCTATTAGTACTAATTGAGCATCGTGTCAACGCCACAGCCTACCTGAGTATTGTTGCTGACCACGTCCATCCCTTTATGACCACAGTGTACCCATCTTCTGATGGCGACTTTCAGCAGAATAACGCTCCATGTCATAAAGCGCGAATCATCTCAGACTGGTTTATTGAACATGACAATGAGTTCACTGTACTCAAATGGCCTCCACAGTCACCAGAAACGTAATCCAATAGAGCACCTTTGGGATGTGGTGGAACGGTGATTCACATCATGGATGTGCAGCCGACAAATCTGCAGCAACTGCGTGATGCTATCATGTCAACATGGACCAAAATCTCTGAGGAATATTTCCAGTACCTTGTTGAATCTATGCCACGAAGGATTAAGGTAGTTCTGAAGGCAAAAGGGGGTCCAACCCGGTACTAGTAAGGTCTACCTAATAAAGTGTACGGTGAGTGTATACTAGGACAAAAAAAGCTTTTATACTGTCATGTAGCACAGGCATTTAAGGATGCTAACAAGAGAGTACATCGTCCGCCACGTAAACATTATAAACTAATATAAATCTATTGCATACAAGACGTGCTAAAATCACGCTATGGACATGACATTAAAATCCCTACTAATTTAAAAAAGCCTCAATTAAAAGAATATGGACAAATGATAATTTTTCTGTCATAAACTATAGCAAAGCAACTTGTCAAAAAGAAAATGAAAAAAAATGAAACTCTGCGAACAGAGTAAATACAGAAATGGAGAAAGAGCCCTCTTTTATTATAAGCTGTCAGTCAGCACCCACTCTTTTTTTTTTTCTCTCTGCTCATTGCACCTTTTGCCTTGTGCTGTGTAAATGCAGACAATCGCATACGAGTCACTTTTTTTAAAAGATGATGTAAGCGGGTCATCAAAAAAAAATCAAATACAGTCAAAACAGTCACAAAATCCGATGGATCATCAAGATCTGCAGTGTAAATGCAGCCTAATCTGTATGTCCTGGATTTTGAGGCAAGCTTACTTTTTCAGTTGTTTTCAATAAGAGTGATGATTTTTTATTTTTTTTCACGATCTGTGAAATCAATTAATTGTACTGCGGATAATCCATCTCAAAAATATTTTGCACCACTGCAGTAGTCAAACGTTCACTACTGTGTATTTTGAGCACTGAACATGTTTCGCTTATGTAATTTTTATGACAAAACTAAAGATAATATGAAAAATCTAATTGCTCTTATAACATATATTTTCTATCCAAACATCCCAAAAATCCTGTGTGCTGTGCTTATTGTGTGCGTGATTTATCAGTTTAGAATCCATTCAGAATTCCAAGATTCAAAATGGCACCAGGAATTCCTCAGGCTCACAAACAAATGAAGATCTGTTGAGAGATGCTTTTCTGACACCTTTACCATCAGAAAAATCACGCTTCTGCTTTCAGTCCCTTTTACGGGCACATTTTGTGACGTGTTATCCTGATTATGGTTCGTTTAAACCTCTTTGTAGTTGCGTGAGAGTTTTATTTGAACTGCAGTTTCTTTGGAATTGGACAGAGACTCAGCAGAGCAATAGTGCAATCATTTTTAATCAAACCAAACCTGCCATACGTGAACACACTACCCTAATTATTGGTATAGTCTGACATGAGAAGTCTGTCTATTTTCATTTTTATTTCATGCTGATTCTAAACTGCCTCATTGTTTTATTTCTGACATTATACCTTTCATGTATTGTTTATGTGGCTGTTGTGTGAATGTAAAATGTCTCTGAAGTTTAAAAAGGTTTGTAACGTTTATTATTTAAAGTTTAAAGGTCAGTGTGCTCAATAAATGGAGGCACTGTCTTTCAAAAGAAGGAAACAAGTTGTAAGTAATTCTAGTCTTACGTTCAGCACTAACCTGTGTGTGTTTGTATAATAAACTGTCATAATGTGGCCTATGGTGTTCACTGGTTGGCTATTGACCACTATGGCTGCAGCTGAGGCCTGGACGTTTTTGTTTTGTGTTGTCAACATGTCAAGATGACACTGTTTTCTTTGGTGCAAAGCAAATCCCACTTCAAAATTGAGGATGTGGGCTTGAATACGTAAAAAAAAGGACTGCTTTGTTGGTGTATACAAGCACTGGGGAAGGCTATGGTTGTAAAATGTAGACATGGGAATTGGTGTTTCCTTTCCATACCGTGTTGTAAATAGTAAAACAATCAGAGTAGACTGGGACCAATCAGAAATATGTAGGCTCTTAGATAGAGTTTAGAGAGAACCAATTTCTGAGTGAATGAGTCTACTAGGCATTACACATATATGTATAATGGCATATTATACATGCTGAAATAGATATGTATCTTGCAGAAGAAGTTTGGCCAGAGGAGAAATGGTCGTGGCCAACTGAGTCTGGTTTCTCTTGAGGTTTTTTTTCCTTCACTTTCGTCAATTGGTGAAGTTTGTTCCTCGCCATTGTCACCACTGGCTTGCTTAGTTTGGG
>CAIGQS010000172.1:0-49855 GCA_903798195.1 Danio kyathit
AAAAATACAGCACTACAACAAACAAAAGAGAGAGGTCTGTCGCCATCTTGTGGCAGAACGTCAACCATCTTACTATGACAGGCTGACGCACTGACTCTTCAAAATTATAAATATTTAAAATAGGCACTATCCTTATAAATAAACTGCATAGATGCAATTTCCAGTAGAGTATATTTATCTGCATGTGGAGGGCTGGGAAATGACTCAAACTCAATCCCTCATTTGTTTGTTGTATCCCACATCATTGGGCCTGTTTTACTAAGTGCTTCTTTGTGAAGTCAGCATTGATTGCTATAAATTGTGCTCAGCGGCTGATTGTTTCCTCAAAGCTCTGCTAATGTCTGCATTGGTGTTTTAGCTGCAGTATGGCAGAGGAGCGAGTAAAGGACTCTCTCTCAGAGAAACACAGGTATTGACTCTGTTTTTACTCCATCATTTCAACACTTTCTCTGAAGAACAAAGACCAACAACAATGCACTTATTTGTGTTGCTATTGCCTGATCAAATGATGGACAAAGCTTCAGTTTACACCTTCAGGAAATGTGTTTAGAACATTCTAGCTTACAGACAGCTTGATCTGGTGTCATATTTACAAGAGCTGAATATGTGTAATGTGTGGTGTTTAAAGTCCTGGACAACATCAGAGTTAAAGCTGACCACAGAACAGTTTCAGCTTGTGCTTATAGAGGAGATAACATGGAGAGAACTTCAAAACTTCAATTAATAAATTTAACACAGATATGCATGTTAAACTTGTAGTGTATAGATAAGTGAACATCATTTTTAAATATTTTTGTCAGATTTAGAGATTATATTAATTCCTATAGGTACAAATAATGTTTTGGTTTTTATATTTCTAATCTGGTTTCTGTAATTTTTTGTACTTTTTTGTTTAAGAGGTTCCATAACAAGGTTTTAAAGGTAAATGTGTTTTTTTTCAGTGAAGCTGAGATTGTGTAGAATGAGAAAGTGGCACAACACTCGTCTGTTTACCCATGATTCCTGTGTAGCAGACCTGATCAGAAAGACCTTCAGCCAACAATGAGTTTGTGCTGAATTAAACTAAACAAACTCATATTTGGCTGATAAACTCTTTTAAAGGAGACTGAAGTGTTTTCCTCTGGTGTCTTTGTGTCTTCAGGGTGAGATCAGGATCATATGTGTCCAGCTCTGTGTTTCTACTGCGTGACCGCTCAAAATCCCATCAAAACCTCAGCTCAAAAGATCCTCCAGACCTCAGAGCAAAAACACCATCATCTGACAAATGGTATCTTCTATTTCACATTATTGGTCACACATAGACTATTTCAGTATCTTTAGAAATTATACAAATTTTAAAAGTATAATAAAAGATTATTTCCATTAAAATGTCCAGAAAACACTAGAACCATATTATATTTTTCTGGCTTGAATTCATCTAGATGTATTCATCCATAGTCCTGGTAAGGACAAATATATGACCATAAAACTTTTCCTTACTGTTTGTAACTTTAATAATTCATCTGTAAAACACTCTGGTAGTAAAATCTCCTCTTTGTCATGGTAAGTTATCTTAGTTATAATTTTTAGACATCCAAAAATGAAAATTAATTTCCAGGTTATGAGCAAATAATGAACAATTTGAAGAATGATACAAGTAAGGCTTTATTAATTGCATTGAACACTTAATCTAATCTAACATACACTCACACGTTCAGTTGGTAAAGGAAAAAGAAGAGTAATTCCTTAGCAAACACTCAGAACACCCTAGCAATGCCTTAGCAACCACTCAGAACATACTAGTGACCGCCTAGCAACCACTCAGATCACCTTAGCAATCGCCTAGCAACACCTTAGTATCAACCTAAAACACCCTTGCAATATCTTAGAAACCACATAGGACACCCTAGCAACTGCCTAGCAATGCCTTAGCAGCAACTCAGAACACCCTCGAAACCATCTAGCAACACCTTAACAACTGCCTAGACACCACTCAGAACACCCTAGCAACCACTCAGAACACCCTAGCAATGTCTTAGCAACCACTCGGAACATCCACGAATGTCTTAGCAACCCCCTAGCAATGCCTTGTCAACCACTCAAAACACCCTGACAACTGCCTAGCAATGTCTTAGCAATGACTTAGCAACCACTCAGAACATCCTAGCAATGCCTTAGCAACCACTCAAAACACCCTAGCAACTGCCTAGCAACACCTTAACAACCACTTAGAACACCCTATCAATGCCTTAGCAATCATTTAGAACACCATAGCAACCGCCTAGCAAGAAACATGCCAACCAATACTAAAAAGATCCTAACATATATGCAGTTATCTATCTATGCCAACTGTTTCCAGTTTCTTAAAAACTACTTCAGTTATTTAAACTTTTAAACTACTTCATACTCAGGCTAGGCTTTCTCAAACCACCTTAAAGTTTGTCTACGAACTTTATATTTCTAGTTGTAAAGTTATTATTAATTAGACATGGCCTACACAATTTGATCATCAATTATTCAGGGCCAGGAATGCTATGTCTGTGTTTAAACTGTCCATTTTGATAAAAGGACAGAATACAAAATAATTTCTGACACAATAAAGCAGTACACATATTCCAGACCCAGTAAAGCAGGCTGAAAGTATCATCTGTAGGCTAAAGCTGAGTTTTTATTTGGCTGGCATTGTCTGCTTCATGAGTACATGTTAGTGTGATACTTTACCCTTGAGGACACTTGAGCAGTGCCTTGAGGTAGAGATCTGCGCGGGACTGAAATTTGAATCCCACTCTCGCCAGGTTTTATTCCACACCCGACCACTCCTGGTGTATATTCAGCTTTTGTTCACCTGCTGATGACACATAAAAGTGTAGGTTGTGCAAGGATTGTAGGCTAAATGTCAATTCCCCATCGGGAGGGGAACTCCAATGCTATGTGGAAACTTCCACTAGGGGAGATTTCGTCAGAATCCAATCATCTGAAAGAGTATAAAAACGGGCCAATGAAATGCCAATGAATTGGCAGCATCAGCGTGCACAGCTGGCGTCAATTACAATTAAACTTGTTATAAAGATGCAGCTCATGCCACGCTAGACATCCATTTCGCTTTTAGAGCCTTTCACGAAGCTTCTGAGAGAGTCTTTGAGGGTTTTCTCCAAGTGAATCTTCACAGAGAGTGAACAAGAAAGCAGGTTGCTTCTTCTGGTCCAGAGTGTGTGTACGCAGTGGCAGACGGTCGAGCTGGGTTTCTCCCTTGCCTGGCGTTCTTTGTATCCGGTCCTCCAGAAAGCTAAGTTTTTCTAAAAGAGCAACACCGTTGCGCAGCGCGTCTTTTTTAAGACGACGCTCCGACCGTGTGTTTCTGGATGTGGTGGTTTTCTGTCCCCGGATGATGGGCACGAGCACTGCGTTTCATGTCTGGAGGTCCAGCATGTTGATGCGGTGCTCACAGGCAGTGCATGCCATCACTGCGGTGGCATGTCTGTTGCGCAGTTAAGATCACGGCTCGCTCTTGCAAAAAAGCGACACACGCCAGTTGTCCCCCGCACCGCAGTTGGCACTTGGGCATATCTGAGGGTAACAGTGGGAGTAAATCTGCCACCCTCTGCCTTGCGGATCTCTCGCTCCTCCACGCGCTTCATCCAAGCTTCAAGTCACAGAAGCACTCCGTCCTCGAATGGTCACCTTCTCACTTGATGACACTGAGGATCAGATGTCTATCGCTGCATCAGAGGATGGGCTGTCATTGTCTGATAAGGATGCAAACCCGCTCCCTCCCTTCGGGGTGATGAGCGTGGCGTCGGATCTAGAAGCAGACATAGTGGGCGTGCATTCCCGAGCTGCTTTGGCCATGGGCCTGGAGATGGTTTATCCCCCAGTCCCGTGGGCTGACCGACTAGAGGGGGTTATGTGGAGGATGTAAAGGTCCCCTAACCGCCCTCTCCACTGACGGCATCGGGGACTTCCTCTCCCTCGTCAAGCAGGACACTCAGGGTGAGATGCAACCTATGATCTTTCTTCTGGATCATGTCCTTCCCAATTAACTAAGTATTCCAGCCTTCCCCCACGTCATCTGGAATCAAGCACATTTCTGACCTGGTAGATGAACCCTTCGTCAGTGTGAAGTGAAGGGGGTGGGGGGTTCTTCGGCCTGTCCAGGTTCTTTAGAAACAGGAGCATGAAAAGGTTTTAATAGGAAGACGTGAAATGTGGGTTGTATCTTATATTCTGGTGGTAGGTGCAAATGATTCGTGACAGGGTTGATATGGTCTGTGATGAGGAAGGGCAAAACATGCCGATGGAGGTGCGGATCTTGGGTGGATAGCCAATCCCACTGTCCAACTTGATATACAGGGAGATTGGAGCAGCGGAGATCTGCAGCAGTTTTGTGTCTCCAAACAGCCTTTTGGAGATGATGGTGAGCTGAGTCCCAGCTCTCATCACTCTCGCGGAACCAACTGAAAAAGGGGAATAAGAAGGGCTGTTAACGGAGTATCCGCTGGAAGAGCGGCAGGTCCAGTGGCAGGTTAACGCAGTGAATTTTGTGCATGCTCAGCCCAGCCCAAAAACTGGTTCCAGGAGTTCTGGTGACCATGGCAGAAGGTTCGTAAGAATCGCCCCACCTCCTGTATCTTTCGCTTAGTCTGTCCATTGGTCTGGGGGTGGTATGTCGAAAACAGACTGAAAGTCATACCTAAGAATCTGAAGAAGGCCTTCCAGACCCGGGAAATAAACTGGGTACCTTAATTTGAAACAATATCTTCAGGCAAACCATAATTGTGAAATACATGATTAAACATTAACTCTGTGGTTGTCATGGCAGTGGGTAACCCGGGTAATGGGATCAATTTACAAAACATAGAGAATCTATCCACAATAACCAGAATGCAGGTATTACCTCCTGAGACAGGGAAATCTGTCATAAAGTCCACTCCTAGGTGCGACCGGGGGGATTCGGGATAGGCAGGGGTATTAGTCTTCCGTCAGGCCAGTTTTTACCATAGCACAGTCCTTGCACCCCTAAACGAATCTTCTCACGTCCATTGCCATTTCCTGCCACTAGAAGTGGTCTTTCAACAAAGACAGGGGCTTGTTGGTTCAGGGGTGGCCAGTGCCTGGTGAGGAGTGAGCAGATAGAATGAGCAGAGTAAGTTGAGTTCTGGGGACATATTGCATACCTGGAGGGCAGCCCGGCAGAATGGCTTGTGATCCTTCCAGTGAAGTTGGAGGGGTCTCCCACTCAATGGGGCTAACAGTTAGGACGGGATAATGGGTTCGGGATCCTTGGAAGTGTCTTTGGGACTATGAAGGCAGGACAGGTCATTGGCTTCAGTATTCTTTTTCTCTGGAAGATATGAAATGGAGGTTAAAGCATGTAAAGAATAGGGATCACCTAGATTGCTGAAAATTGAGACGACGGTCTTCTCTCAATTACTGCAGGTTTTTATGATCAGCGAGTAGAATAAATGGATGTTTGGACCCCTCCAACCAGTGCCTTCATTCTTCCAGAGCCAACTTGATGGCTAGGAGCTCTCAGGTTCCCACATCATAGTTGTCCTCAGCTGGGCTGAACTTATGGGAGAAGAAAGTGCATGGATGAAGTTTAGGTGGTACCCCCTGCCGCTGTGAAAGAATGGCCTCTGTTCCGGTGGTGGACACATCTACTTCAACAAAGAATGGCAATTCAGGATCCAGGTGGGGTGGGGGGGGTATAAAAATAAAGGTATTTTTGAGCATGTGAAGGGCGTTGATCACTTATTTGGTCCAGACAAGGGACTTGGGTTTTCGTATGAGGAGCCATGGGAACTAGTTATCAATTTTACTGTAATTCTTAAAGAATTTCCTATAGAAATTCAAATTAGCAAACTCTAGGAAACGTAATTCCTTGATGGACGTGGGTTGTGGCCAAAAAGTGATGGGTGCCACATCTTCACTCCATGTTCACATCTTCCATCTTCACTCCATGTTTGTTTATTTCAAAACCCAAGAAGTTGATGGTGGTCTGGTGAAAGGAACATTTTTCTGCCTTGAGGAAGAGATACTTTTCGCGGAGCCAAATATGGACCTCTGCAACATGGTGGTGATGTTCGGCCAGGTTTTAGGGAAAAAAAATCAATATATCATCTATCTAGACCAGGACTGTTTTATATAGAAACTCACGGAATACCTCATTCATGAAGTCTTGAAACACTGAAGGGGCATTGGCTAATCCTTAGGACATTACACAATACTCGTAGTGGCCGCTAGTGGTGATGAAAGCCATCTTCCACTTGTCTCCCTCTCTGATATGGATGACGTTGTGAGCGATGTGGAGGTCCAGTTTGGTGAAAACTCAAGCTCTGCACAGCTGTTCCAGGGCTGCTGGGATGAGGAAAAGAGGGTATCAGTTTTTATCGATTGATGTGATTGCAGATTAAGGGTTTTCCAATGATCGATTGAACATGATAGCTCTTCTCAGAAGGATGTGTCTTACAGTGGAGTTGGCGACAAAGGGCTCCGGAGATGAAATTGCCCACTGAACCGGAGTCAAAAAGTGCGACCACTGAAACAGATAAATGGTTTGCAATAAGCATCACATCAGTAGTGAGTGGAGTCATGTTTTCTTGTATTGCATGAATAGCACACAGCGTTTGATGTGGTGGACAGATGGGGCATGCTGCACGAAAATGTCGCCTTTTTCCACAATACAAACACGGACCCCGGTTCACCTGATAGAGTCAATCTGCATTTCTAAACTTTTCCTGGTCTAAAATCATTAGTTCTGGGTTGTATTCTGGTGGGGTCAAGAACACAGGCAGATGGAGGAGTGGCTGTGTTGAAGTGGTGTGAAGCTCTCTTCTACAGGCTTCAAGGCAGGATTAACAGTATTGACAGCTGAAGTTTTCAAGACCCAATGAATCATCATAGGAGGCCAGATGCATTCTTAAACATTCATCTCATTGGCTGGCTGCTGCGAGGGTACGGCATTTTAGTGAATACACTTGTTTTGTCGTTGTACCTTGTTTAAGATAGTATAACTTCACTAGCAGATGCTTCTTCGGCTGAATAAACAAAGACTGCTCAAAAATATTGTAGCATGTAGCAATGATCAGAAGCAGATGCCAGAGGAGCGGGATCAAACTTTTTTAGGCAGGCGTAAACCTACAGGTAAAAGCAAGCACGTTAGTAGCCAACTAAATTCAAACGTCTATGACTTAACAAAGTTACAAAGTAACAAATTTTTGCAGGCAGATCAAACGATCAAACAAAAGCCAAGCAAAATAAGCCTAATTATCAAGTCCAAAAATACGGTTTAAAAGGACGGACGAGCCCCCAAATATGTTACGGCCCAAAACTGGCTCGCATGACAACATCAAAGTTTGAGCCGAAACATAATGGACACAGACACTTGAATTAATTAATTGACGTCCCGTCAATAAATCTTTAATTCTCAATTAATCAAAAGTTCAAAAGAAAATAAAGATACAACAAAATAAACAGAAATCATGTAGACAGGTAGGGTATCTAAGAAAACAGGTCCCTGACTACAACTGCATTAAAATAGACATCTCTTACCTATTCCTCCCGAAAAATGAATATAACAGGTGAGTCTTCCGGGCCACTGCTTTCCTTCACTTATCTAAATAAATACAAAATGTGCCTATGAAAATAATCCACTACCTGCTACGAAAACAAACAAAGTATCAAAATAATCCAACTAGAAAACATATTGAGAAAACTAAAGAATCAAGAAAATAACTAGAAAAAAAACTCTAAAGAGAGCGGCATGTAGACCGATCCTGGCCCGCAGAACGCCACCAGCCAGACCGCCCGAGCGCAGGCCACCACCAAGCGCATTGAGCGAGAGAGTGAGTGAGCCGCCATTGCCGGCAGACTTAAATACAGGAAATCCCGGTGACGTCACCAGCGTCAACCAATCCTGGAAGAGCAGTGTAGAAAACTCCACCTACAACTCACACAGGCACAAGCATACAGCCGCACAAATAAATGAAATAACACAGAACCATGTAACACCCTTCACCTTAAGTGAATAAATTGTAGAGAAGAAAAAACATCTTACCTGAAACCAAAACTACAATTTATTCTATTAGACACGAGACAACGCGTCCGCAATAACATTATCCTTTCCACGGATATGCCGAATGTCTAGTTGGAATGTTTGTAGAAACAAACTCCATCTCATCAAACGCTGATTATGGTTTTTCATTCGACTGATGAAAAGGGGTTGTGATCTGTGTAAACAATCAACGGATAGGAAACAGAACCAATGTAAACATCAAAATGTTGAAGAGCACCGGTCGGATTTGTCCACCATCCACAACTTTCCCAAGATAAGTCAAAGTTGCGCGACCAAATTCACATTTTGCCAAATTGATTGTGAGGTTGGCACTAGACAGATGGTTGAATAAAGTCTCTAGTTGCTCTATGTGCTCAGACCAAGACGTGCTATAAATAACCAAGTCATCCAAATACGCTTCGATGTTCTGCATGCCTTCAATCATGCGGTTTACTAAACATTGGAAAGTGGCCGGTGCGTTTCGAAAGCCGAAAGCCATTACGGTGTAATTTAGAAAACGATCCAGTGTAACGAACGCAGATATTTCTTTGGCACGGTCACTTAACGGGACCTGCCAATAACCGCGGAGCAGATCAATTTTTGAAACAAAAAACGCATTCCCAACGCGATCCACGCAATCCTTCATCCGAGGTAATGGATAACTATCAGGCTTAGTAAGATTATTTACACGTCTAAAATCAGTGCAAAATCGAAATGTGTTGTCGGATTTCTTTACAAGCAAACAGGGTGAACTCCATGAACTAAAGCTGGGTTCAGCGATGTTATTTTCGAGCATGAAATTTACCTCTTTTTGCATCTGTTCTCGCTTTTCTGGACTTACCCGATAAGCATGCTGTTTTATTGGCAACGAATCACCCACATCAATATCATACTCAATTAAAGACGTACGGGTAGGAACATCTGAGAATAAATCAAGATGATTTTCAATAAGACTAATCACATCCGATCGTTCAGCAACTGTTAGATAGGAAAGATGAGAGTCAAGGTTTTGGACAATCTCAGAATTTTTCAGTCTTCCTGCCACTAACTCAGGAGCGGGAAACTCCACGTCTTCCTCCTCCAACAACACGCCGTCAGCAACAGTGGGATGCAAAGGACAGATCAATGGTTCAGCACTGGACAGCGCTCTGTGATCAGGAATTTTAGCACCGGACAGCGCCTCGTCAGTCAACTGCATCTCTGTGGGCAACACAGTTAAAACAGCAGCATTCTGTCTGGACACATTTGACGATCGTTCAAAGTAAGGCTTAAGCATGTTTATGTGACACAGCCGAGTTTTTTTCTTTCTGTCAGAGGTGGCAATCACATAGTCAAGTTCACTCACCTTTTCTTTTACAACATACGGGCCATAATAGCGAGCCTGCAATGCAGAACCTGATACTGGCAATAGAACGAGCACCTTATCACCTGGAGCAAAACTGCGAAGTTTACCACGCTGGTCAAAACGCCTTTTCATTTTCTGATGAGACATTTGCATATTCTCCTTGGCAATCTGGCATGCACGGTGCAACTTGGAACGGAACTCTGAAACATAGTCAAGAACATTTTCTGCACTCGAATCGTTAGACCAATGATCTTTAATTAGCTTTAACGGGCCGCGAAATGAATGGCCATATATAAGATCAGCAGGGCTAAAGCCCAACGATTCCTGCACTACTTCCCTAGCCGCAAATAAAACCATTGGCACACCATCATCCCAGTCTTTTGGAATTCTAGACAGAAAGCACGCAGCATCGATTTTAGCATCTGATGGAACCTTTCCAGTGCTCCTTGGCTTTCAGGATGATAACAGGTTGAAGTAGAATGTTAAATGTGCAGTTGGTTCAGTGCCTGTTTAAAAACACGTGACATAAAATTAGTTCCTTGGTCAGATTGTACAGTGCGCGGAAGACCAAACAGTGAAAAGAATTTGACCAATGCCTTCACAACAACAGGTGCAGTAATTTTGCACAGAGGAATCGCCTCTGGAAAACGCGTTGAGGTGCACATAATCGTAAGCAAATATTGATTGCCAGATTTCGTACGTGGTAAAGGGCCTACAATATCTACCATTACCCGCTCAAAAGGTTCAGAAAAGGCTGGAATAGAACATAAGGGTGCTGGTACAATGCTTTGGTTCGGCTTACCAGTCACTTGACACACGTGACAGCTTCTGCAGTGATATGACACATCGCGCTTTAAGCCCGGCCAAAAAAAATATCGAAGTATGCAATCAAGCGTTTATTAACCCCTAAGTGACCAGCAAAAGGGTTGTCATGCGCGAGTCGAAGAATTTCAGGTCGATAAGAGGAAGGCACTACTATCTGCTTAACGATCTGCCACTCATCTTCAGCAGTTGCAGTAGATGGTTTCCATTTCCTCATTAACACACCATCATTCACAAAGTATCCTTGTGATACATCATCAAGTTCCTCCAAAGAAACCACAGCTTCAAAAAGGGTTGCCATAGTTACATCTTTCCTCTGTTCACTAATAAGCTGCTCGCGTGAAAGAGACAATTTAGCAAACTCAGCATGTTCATTAATTTTAACAGCGATGTCAGAACTGTTATTAGTATTTGAACGCTTACCTTCTAAAGAATCTGAAGCAGAGTGGAACAAATTTTTCAAATCCCATTCTTCTTCCAACTTAAGATTCTCCTCTTTCTGTTTCTGAGCCGTAGCGCGAGTAACAGCACACGAGGGAAATACCTCTGGGTATTTCTGCTTTAGTTCATCAGGGGTCGTACAAGGAACAGGTACATCGGTCACCTCAGGGCTAGCAAAAACTTTTCCTCCTGCTAAGTCATTCCCTAAAATAAAAGTGACATCTCGTTAAGGAAGACATGTTCGCACACCAACAACAACGCGGCCAACAACAAGGGAAGAATTTATCTCAATCTCGTGCAAAGGCACGTTCACAAAGCCCATCTCAAAACCCTGCACTAAAACATTCGAGCCAATAGAGCTTTGCTCCGACAAAGGTAATACTCCTTCCAGAATAAAACTTTGAGCAGCTTCTGTGTCATGGATATTTTAACTGGTTTTTGACTGTTAGAATTACCCACCAAAGACACAAATCCATCCAAAATAAATGGCACATAACCCTGTTCTTCTTTTGTGTCAGCTTTTGCAGCAAACACATCAAGTCCCTCTATCTGCGACGAGGACATCAACAAACCAACTGGTTTTGGGACACTCTTTTTCTTTTTGAGCACATTACATTCAGAAATAATGTGCCCGCGTTTTTTGCAATAAAAACAAACTGGTGAGAAGACAGATTTGGAACTTTCCACGGATTTATCTGCGGATGACGTAATTTCAAAATTACGCTTTGGAGACCATTGTTTAGTTCGATTAGGTGATTTTTGTGCAGAACTAAAAACATTCTTGTGAGTAAGAATGTATTCATCTGCCAAAGCAGCAGCAGTGGAACATTTATAAACCTTTTGTTTATTGAGATAGGTTACAACACGTTCTGGAAGACAGTACTTAAATTCTTCTAAAAGAATAAGTTCACGAAGTTCTTCAAAACGCTTCACTTTCATAGAAGTACACCAACGATCAAACATTGACTCCTTTTCACGAACGAATTCCACGTAAGTTTCAGCATCTGTTTTTTTATGGTTACGAAACTTTTGTCGGTAAGCCTCAGGAACTAACTCATAAACTTTAAGAACGGCACTCTTTACCTGCTCATAATCTAAAGAATCTTCAACAGATAAATTAGAGTAAGCTTCCTGTGCTTTTCCAACAAACACGCACTGCAGCAACATGGGTCAGAATGTCTTCGGCCATTTCAAATTAGCAGCAACACGTTCAAACGGAGCGAAAAATTTATCTACCTCCTGCTCTCGAAAAGGCGGAACAATTTTAATATTGCGACTTACGTCAAATTCGGAAACATCTGCTACACCTTTCTCACGTGCTCTCAACTCCAGTTCTTTCAAACGATAAACCTGTTCCATCTTAAGTTTCTTCAACTCCAATTCATGTTTCTCACGTTCTCTCCTCATCTCGTTCTCACGCTCCCATTCCTCTCTTTCTTTCAACAAGACTTTTTCGTGCTCTTCTGCTTTTAACTCCAATCTCCTGACCTGTAATGCAAGCTCATCAGAAACACTTTCAGTAGATTCCGGATAATCTTCTAATTTTTCTTCCTCCCCAAAAATACCCTGTTTAAACAACGAATCCACTAGCAATATCTGAAGTTCACGTTGAGCTGCGATTTTCATCAGATCAGCTCTGCTTACCTTAAATAATTCAGCTTGTTTAGGATTCGCTGTAAACTCGGTTAGATCAAACTTTTTTAGGCAGGCGTAAACCTACAGGTAAAAGCAAGCACGTTAGTAGCCAACTAAATTCAAACGTCTATGATTTAACAAAGTTACAAAGTAACAAATTTTTGCAGGCAGATCAAACGATCAAACAAAAGCCAAGCAAAATAAGCCTAATTATCAAGTCCAAAAATACGGTTTAAAAGGACGGACGAGCCCCCAAATATGTTACGGCCCAAAACTGGCTCGCATGACAACATCAAAGTTTGAGCCAAAACATAATGGACACAGACACTTGAATTAATTAATTGACGTCCCGTCAATAAATCTTTAATTCTCAATTAATCAAAAGTTCAAAAGAAAATAAAGATACAACAAAATAAACAGAAATCATGTAGACAGGTAGGGTATCTAAGAAAACAGGTCCCTGACTACAACTGCATTAAAATAGACATCTCTTACCTATTCCTCCCGAAAAATGAATATAACAGGTGAGTCTTCCGGGCCACTGCTTTCCTTCACTTATCTAAATAAATACAAAATGTGCCTATGAAAAATAATCCACTACCTGCTACGAAAACAAACAAAGTATCAAAATAATCCAACTAGAAAACATATTGAGAAAACTAAAGAATCAAGAAAATAACTAGAAAAAAAACTCTAAAGAGAGCGGCATGTAGACCGATCCTGGCCCGCAGAACGCCACCAGCCAGACCGCCCGAGCGCAGGCCACCACCAAGCGCATTGAGCGAGAGAGTGAGTGAGCCGCCATTGCCGGCAGACTTAAATACAGGAAATCCCGGTGACGTCACCAGCGTCAACCAATCCTGGAAGAGCAGTGTAGAAAACTCCACCTACAACTCACACAGGCACAAGCATACAGCCGCACAAATAAATGAAATAACACAGAACCATGTAACAGAGACTGAAGTGTTTTTCTCTGGTGTCTTTGTGTCTTCAGGATAAGATCAGGATCATGTGTATCCAGCTCTGTGTTTCTTCTGCGTGATCGCTCAAAATCCCATCAAAACATCAGCTTAAAAGATCCTCCACCAGAACTCTTAAAGAAAACACCATCATCTGGCAAAGGTATTTTGTGTTTTACATTATTGGTCACATATAGCCTGTTATATACATATAGCCAGATATTTCAGTAGGTCAAAAACTGAAGAATAAAAGCATGAAGTTATAGCTGTAGCAAAATTAGCTAATGAGGAATTATGAGTAATTAGTCATAACTTATGATTAATTATGCGTATTTGGATCAGTTATCTGTAATGATGTGGTATAAAATAATTATGTTTACAATTCAAACTAGTTTATTCAGCAAACGGACTGCACGGTGTGGCACTTTTCTTTAAATACAAGAGACTTTATTGACTACAAACAAAACTAACACACACACACACACACACACACACATTCATACTGGTTGCAGACAAGGAATAGAAGAGTTTAGGAGAGATGTGATGTAAAACCTCAAGATGTAAAACCTAACCAAGCGAACCAAATAATCAATTCAGCCTTTACTGTTTCTTAGACAGGGTTATCTATCATTTAACATGACTAGCAGATCATACACCAGTTCAGCAATGGATCTGGAGATGTACTTGCGTTCCGTAGTGATGTGGTGAAATCCCTCTGTGAAGCTGGATTCCCACGTGAGTTCGCTGGTGGTTGGTTTGCCATTGAAGTGACGTCTCTGAGGCTGCTGATGAGGTGAAGTCCGGTAGTTTAAGTTGGAGACAAAAACTGCAGTCGTGTTGACTGGTTTCGCGACGCAACTTAACTTAACTGGACTCTCGACGGACAGAAAAGAAAGAAGAGTAAACGGAAGATGGGGACGTTTGAGGCTGGTCTCATCCCATTTTAATGTCCAAGTCCAACTAGACTGGACCTGGAGAAGAGTTGTCCTGGTAGTGGGGCAAAAAAGTTCTGAAAAAGTTCACTTTTGAAGGGAAAGTTTTATGACTTTTTGTCACCAGGTTGGTGTTTTGCATATTCATCTTGACAGGATATTGATGAAGAAACTATTAATGTTTCTTAAAATTCTTAGGCATATCAAGCATGGCCTATCTGCAATCTTGTTTAACGTAGTAGTGTTAAAACAATAATTCCAAGATATTTACAAGATAGAAATTTAATAGACAAGCAACACTTCAATCAACACTTGATTACACATAGAAAGGATACATGATTGTAAAAATAATAGCCTGTTGTATAACAACTATTAAGATGGACTGTATAGAAGTATGAGTATTTCTCTGTCCAAAAGTAAAAGGGCACATCCTTTTTCAGGTCATAAATACCTCTGTGTTGGGTTACACACTAGCCATTACTTTTTTTTCTGGGTAAGAGAGGGTGTTAGTGCATTATTTGTTGTCTGTCCCAGTTGCTACTTTACTGCAGCAGGTTGTGATGCTCCTTTTCCTCTGGTGTCTCTGTCTTCAGTGTGAGATCAGGCTCATATGTGTCCAGCTCTGTGTCTCTGAAGAGTGACCAGTCAGTGGGTCATCCACCAGACCTCAGAGAGAAAACACTATCATCTGCCAAAAGGTATTTTGTGTTTTTACATTATTGGTTACACATTATTGGTTACACAAGGACTGTTTTGAGAAGTTATAATTATATGGAAGTTGAATTATTATGAAATCTAACAATTCGATATAGAGAGTCATTCCTAAACGAATCAGTTGAGTGAGTTAATCAAATGACTCAGTAAATATTTCATTAAATAATAATTTCATATTTCGGTTTCAATTCAACAAAAATAGATTATCATATCCATTATAGCTTAAAAGTTGTATGTAATAATAAATAGTGAATTGAATGTCCCCTCTGATGAGCATACCAGCATTGTTATGCAGTTTACACATGGGTGAAATACCCAATGTACACAGGATCTATAAAGGATCATTTTGATAGTAGATTGAAATGGCTAACATAAAACATTTTTTTTTTTACATTTTTCTGATCAGAATTGAAATTTGCAAAACAGTAGGCCTGAGTGCATTTTTCAAAACATGTATATATAGCAAAACACCATGGATTACCTGCAAAAACCAGTCTCCTGCTCAAAATCCTTAGTTCATCTCTCAAAACTTAATTTCTGTGTCAGTGAACATGTCAGTGGCCTGAGAATGACACGTTCTTGTGTATGGATAAGTTACAAATTACTTAGTAGTCATGTTGTCAATATCAGTGTACTCTGGAGGGCTGTTCTGATCTAAACTATGGCAATATTTTTTGTCTGTTTGGACTGTAATTTGTTGACAGATCATGTCATTGTGATACAGAAAGAAAAAGGCAGCACTGCATAGCACAATGAAAAAACAAAAGTAAAAATGTGAACATAGGACAACCTCCTTTGTGAAGTTTATTTATAAACTAATTTCGAGAGGATCACGTGCTTATGATTGCTAGCGGCTGGACCCACATTATCCAAATCCCCATGCTCCAATCAGATGATCCCCAGCTACTATAAATACCCCGGGTTTCATATCACCGCTATCTTCGCTTTGAAGAACGCCCGCTCCGCACCAGCTGCTACTGTAGCTTCAGCTCCAGCTCCAGCTATAACTCTAACAACAATTTCATCAACAACTTCAACAATACCAAAGCCTAAACTCTCAAGACGTCGGCAAGCCATTGCAATGAAACCGAACCCTCACCGCTCTCCTAGCTGTGCATCAGTGGTAACGTATAGCACGCTACAAAGGGAAGCCTCGCCATAAAATAACCACTCTCCAACAAAGACTAAAACATTTTATAATCTTTGAAAAACGAGACTAGCGCAAATAGAATAAGTCATACAAAAGAACTCACCTCTCAAACACCCCGCCTGTCCACAGATCCATATCATCCTAATAGCATAAAGCAATTCGACTGCAAGGGTTCAAGCAATCCAATCCGCAAACATTAGTCCACAGCATATTCATATCGATAAACATCCATTAAATACACTGTTATCATCCAAAATCACTCGCTGAAGTGCATTCAGTAGCGTCTCCAGTCATAACAATAGTGATTTTAATCAAAATGGCCGCTGGCTTTTGATTGACACTTTTTTGAGCCAATAGCTGTAAGTGAAGCATCACCATCCAATGAGCTCTCAAACTCGAGATGCTCCCGCCCTCTCTCTTGACAGATTAAGAATGGACTTTGAATTTGTGAATGAACTGAGCTAGATAAGCTTGTGATTCAATCACATAATGACTCCGAGTCCAAACCTAATGTTATTTATTCATGAATTAAAGTAAATCCCACAACTAACATTCACACAAGTGGTGACATTGTTTAAGTTTAGGGCTTGATGTTGGCAGTTGATATATTTAATAAATAAATACATAAATAAATAAATAAACAAACGTGTATTTTAAAAAAAAAAAAAAAAACTGCCACATTCGATAGCCATTTAATTTCTGAAAAGATTATTATCCATCTATTTGAAAAACATTAAGCACAGAAGTCCAATCGTAACATGCCAGTGACTCATATCTTCACATATGTAAGTTTTTAATGGCGAGTCTGTCAAATGTGAAAACGACAAAGAAACAATTACCCGCTTGACTGCTATCAATAGGAGGATGACATTTCCGACAATGGAATAATGTTTCATCCATTGACTCAGCGTTAGATACATTCACATCTTAAACAATTCTATATCACTAAGGGGTTTTAAAACTCCATTGCACAATAACTTCACCTACTCAGTCTTAAAGTGAAGACTTAGAGAAACTTGTCCATGCTTTCATCAGCAGCAGAGTGGATTAGTGTAACGGCCTCTTCCCTGGCCTTCCCAAAAAGACAGTCAGTTGCAGCTCATCCAGAACGCTGCGGCTAGGATTCTGACCAGAAGCAAGAAATCAGAGCACATCACACCTGTCCTCAGGTCAAGTCTTTCTATTCTTGTTTATGTAAAGCACTTTAAATTGGCACTGTGTATGAAATGTGCTATATAAATAAACTTGCCTTGCCTTAAAGAGGTACTTCCAGGACCACCAGATAAGCCACACCCCATATCCTCAGCTCTCCATTCATCTGCCATCCTGCGGGGAGACGAATGCCCACCTCTACCATCCTTGCACCTTGCGACAACGAAGCTATCGGACCATAAGACCATGACAGACAGCTACAGAGGCTGACCCTCATCCAACCTATTACACTCCATATCCATTCCAAATACATTCACACTCTTCACAAAGGATACATTTCCACTCACCCAGCCCACACCTAGATGCCATTTTTACACTAGCTTTTAGTTTGAGATGTTCCGAACTAACATCGCATTTCAATCCCACAATCCACCTCACCATATCTGATCTAACTTGCAGGATGGAGAAACGCTATCTTTCTTTATTAAGCAAAGCAAACAGATCAATTTCACCAAGGACATTCTAGTTACATTTTATATCCCCTCCCCTACACACCCATTACTAACCCTCTTAGCATGCTTACACAACAGGAAGCTATAACACCTCAGGGAAGCCCAGCTGATCCTCTCCAGCTGACCTCCACCCACATGTATTTCTAGCTCCGACCCATTTTGGGGTTGCCCCGAGTTTCAATTGCTGCAACAGCAATGCTCTAAACGAGCTCATATTCACTCTTATTTCCAAATACCACTATAGTCACACTCCCCCGCACTCATACTGCAGTAAATGCTTCTGGGGGATCGCACATTGCCTTCATACTGACCAATGCACCTCTGCAGCAGTGGAGATGCTCCACTGAACTACACCCACCCTTAGCACCACAGCATCTGCAGTGACGCTCTAGCTGAGCCTTACCCACTTGATACCTTTCCGCACACATAGTTCACATCCTCGACACTATGTTTCTCTTAGCTTTCTTTGGCTTCCTAATATGTTCAGAATTAACAATAACATCTAATTTCAACCCCACCATCCACCCCATCGTGTCTGGTCTGACTTAGCAAAATAAAGAAACTCTTTCATTCTTTATTAAACAAAGAAAAACAGACCAGACTCGGAAAGGGCAGTACATCTACATTTTCTACATCCCCTCCCCCACACACCCTTTTCAGACCCTCCTAGCTTTTTACATTTTAGAAGAGCCCAAGAGCCCAACCCCCTCGCTCCCCTTTTTACTGACTACGCTAACCGTCCAGTAACACGCTTTTGGTTTCAAAAACACTTAAGAGAAGTTCTCCGCATTTCTCGCTTTTCCCCCGAACCATTCTCTAGCCACTCATTCACAATAAGGGCAGCCACTACAGCAGCTCACCACGGGCTCTCCCAACAACAGATCCAAACCCTAGGGCGTTGGTCTTCCGACGCCTTCAAAACCTACATCGGCCTCAGCCAGTACCATCTCAAGGAAGCCCAGCTGATCCTCTCTAGCAGACAACCAGCTACCAGAGTTCAAGGGCACGAGCATGACTTTGCCACGAAGCATCCGAAGACCAAGGGCATGAGCATGACTGCCATGAAGCACCCAGAATTCAAGGGCACGAGCACGACTCTGCCATTTAAGGGCACGAGCACGACTCTGCCATTCAAGGGCACGAGCATGACTCTGCCATTCAAGAGCACGAGCATGACTCTGCCATTTAAGGGCACGAGCGTGACTCTGCCACGTAGCACCCTAGCTACCTTTTATTTCTCTTCTTCCCCCTTTCAAGCGCGAGCTATACTCCGCTTCCCTTTCACTCCCGCTCACCACAGCTCTGATTCCCGCAGGAGTCACACAGAGCTTCGACCCCCGCAGGGGTCCCGCCAAGCCTATTCCCAGCCCACCCCTCCACAGTCACGCTTTCAGTAGGAGTCATCACTGCCCCCTCCCCTCTCCCCCCTCCTACTGGTTTTTGCCCCCCCCCCCCCCCCCCCACCCCCCCCCCCACCCCCCCCCCCCCCCCCCCATGGCTCTGACCCCCGCAGGGTGTCTTTGCACGTGCGTAGGCTCGTATGTGTGCGCATGCATGATTCCCCTTCTTCCTTTTCTTCTTTCCGGCGTCAAGATTCTCCGCCCATTTTTCTCTATCTCAATTTCTCATGCCACTCTCATCTCTTTCCATAGGCCCTCAATCCTTAGCTCTAACTCCCGCAGGAGTGACTAAAACGAGCTTCGACTCCCGCTGGAGTCTCGCCCCGGCCACCTCTTGCCGTAGTCTCCACCGCCCCCTCCCTTTCCCAGACTCCGGCAGGAGAAATGCCCCACCTGGCTCTGACCCCTGCAGGGGTCACCCCGAGCTTCGACTCCCGCAGGAGTCATCCCCCCCCCCCCCCCCATGGCCATTAGGAATGCATATACACTTGTATATAAGCATATACAAGGGTATGCGCATGTATGTATGAGCATGTGTGTTCAGGTGCGTGCGTATGCATTACGTGTATCCATACACCAGTGTAGGCTCGCATTGCGGGCCCCAGCATGCTTGTCTTTACACATGCGTAGGCTCGCATGGGTGCGCTTGCATGATTCCCCTTTATTCTTTCTTCCTTCCGGCGTCGAGATCCTCCACCCCCTTTTTTCTCTATATTATTTCGGCGAGTCAGCCTGCCACTCTTTTCTCTTCAGCTTAGGCCCTCAATCTCCAGCTCTAACTCCCGCAGGAGTGACTAAAACGAGCTTCAACTTCCGCAGGAGTTCATGCCCCCCCCCCCAGCCCACCTCACACCCTCTCTCGCAGGAGTCTTCACAGTCCAAACCCTTTCCCGACTCCTGCAGGAACTTTCCCATCCCAGCTCTCGCTCCCGCAGGAACGCATCCGAGCTTCGACTCCCGCAGGAGTCAATCCCGCCCTTCCCACGCCCCCGCTTAGACTCCAGCAAAAGTCTACTTTCTGCTGCTCCCGCAGGAGCCTTTCTTTCCTAAGCGATCAATATTATATCCAGCAGCCGGATATAGCATTGTTCCATCTGCACTTTGGGGGGGGTTCTTCAATACCCGGCTGCTGTCCCGAGCTATATAAAGCATTTTGGGGAGTTCTCGAGATCTACCTGAGCTCGATCTTCCCTCTCGCCTTGCAACGGGAAGGATAAAAACCTGCCATAAGAAACGCGCTGATCTGAGTTTAGTCACGAGCAGAGGCGCGGTGCAAACGTCATGTGGGCGGGTACTTTCACTTTTCACCGCTACACCCCCTCGCCTCTGCTCGTGTTCAAATCAAACTAAGATCAGTGTCGACCAAAGCGCATCAAACGAGAGGTATTAACAAATGAAAAATACACAACTCAAGACACTTAAATGGTTGTATTTGTTGTGTTTGCGCCAGCTCTGTGATGCACATCCACAACTTCATGCATTGGGTTCAATTAGGCTGTCCAGTCTCCGTGTTTAGTCCATTACAGTGATGTATGAAACCCAGACAGGCAGTCAGGCAGAGTAATACAGAGAGTGAATCAAAGCGCATCAAATGATCGGTAATTAAAGGAGAAAAAAAGAAAAATAGAATACATTTATATACTTTTATATTAGACACACATCTGATGATTGTATTTGCAGCAGCTCCACGTCCACAACTTCACGCATTGGGTTAAATTAGGCTTTCCAGTCTCCTCGTTCACTCCTTTACTTCCACTGTGTCCATTCAGTTTATCACAGCAAACCAACCCCGTGACGTCAGACACAGCGATATTCCAAGATGGCGGCGTCCTTGGTCTAAAATCTACAGTAAAACATGCCGTTTTCTGCTAAATGGTTACATTAATCGAGTTTGTTTAACATATTTTCATTAAAGTGGAATACAATGTACAAAATAAGGTAAACTTGACTGAGTGCTTCATTTCCCCTTTAATGCTGCTTGGCTACTTTCATAAATTTAGCAACAAACATTATACAAAAAAAAAGTGTAAATGTAAGTTAGCTTATATTAATGGATCAATAGGATGTGAGGTCTAGTTACCTACCTATCCTCACTCACTATCCTTCAGCTTAGTTTCTGATTTTTAGGAGATGCCACAGCAGAATGAACCGCTGATTATTCCAGCATATGTTTTACACAGCGGATACCCTTACAGCTGCAACCCAGTACTGGGAAACACCCATACACACTTACATTCACACACTCACTTATACACTACTGCTAATTTAGTTACCTATCATTCATTTACACAGCATGTCTTTGGACTTTGGTTGAAACGGACACTTTTTTGTCTTCAGTGTGAGATCAGGCTCATATGTGTCCAGCTCTGTGTCTCTGAAGAGTGACCAGTCAGTGGGTCATCCACCAGACCTCAGAGAAAAAACACTATCATCTGCCAAAAGGTATTTTGTGTTTTACATCATTGGTTACACGTTATTGGTTACACATTATTGGTTACACATTATTGGTTACACATTATTGGTTGCACAAGGACTGTTTTGAGAAGTTAGAATTATATGGAAGTTGAATTATTATGTAATCTAACAATTTGATAAAGAATTTAGTTACCTGTTATTCATCTACACCACATGTCTTTAGGACTGTGGTTGAAACGGGTATTTTTTACTTTTTTTACTTTTGTACATTTTTGAAACAGTACTTCTTTACTTTTACTTAAGTACAAAAGTGTTGTCAGTACTTCTACTTTTACCAGAGTCGTTTTAAACATCAGTATCTGTACTTCTACTTTAGTAAAGGATGTGTGTACTTTTGCCATCTCTGTCCAGCTCTGTGTCTCTGAAGAGTGACCAGTCAGTGGGTCATCCACCAGACCTCAGAGAGAAAACACTATCATCTGCCAAAAGGTATTTTGTGTTTTACATTATTGGTTACACATTATTGGTTACACAAGGACTGTTTGAATGTTTTTGAAGTTGAATTATTATGTAACCTAACAATTCAGTAAAGAGAGTCAATCCTAAATGACTCAGTAAATATTTCATTAAATAATCATTTCATATTTCGGTGTCAATTCAACAAAAATAGATTATTATCTATTGTAGCTTAAATGATTTATGTAATAATAAATTGTGAATCAAATATATATTTATTTATATTGATAAATCTACTTTTTGAAAAGTCATTCAAATGCTAAGCACAATAAAGACTTTTGTGTGACTTCAGCTAAATTTAATATGTGACACAGCAGTGGCCCGATCTCATCAGTGACAAATCCGTCTATTTCTGTGTTTGTTTGCCTTAAAATATATTATTACTGTAGTTTTATTTGTTAACAGTGTTGAATATGAGTTACCAGATTCAGAAAACGAGACTCACAGGAGACACAAGAGTTTTACAGACAATCTACTGTGGATCTTCCAGGTGAAAAAAACTCACTTTGGTTCATATTAAAAACTAATATTGTAAAAGACAAAATGGTTATTTCTGTGTGGAGTTTGCATGTTCTCCCCATGTTGGCGTGGGTTTCCTCCGGATGCTCCAGTTTCCCCACAAGTCCAAAGACATGTGGTATAGGTAAATTGGGTAAGATAAATTGTCCGTAGTGTATGTGTGTGAATGAGTGTGTATGGGTGTTTCCCAGTGATGGGTTGCTGCTGGAATGACCCCAGACTAATAAAGGGACTAAGCCGAAAAGAAATGAATGAATGAATGAATGAATGAAAATGTTTTTTTTAAAAGACACTGCTTGTATAACACATTTACACATTTTTCTGCAGCACGTTATTTAATAATTAAAATGTATTTGTTAAGTAATGAACAATTGACTTCAGTTTATTTAATTAAAAATAATGCATGTGTGACATGGCGGCTCAATGGTTAGCACTGTCACCTCACAGCAAGAACATCACTGGTTCGAGTCCTGGCTGGGTCAGTTGGCATTTCTGTGTGGAGTTTTTTCTCCCCTTGTTGGTGTGGGTTTCCTCCGGGGGCTCCTGTTTCCCCCACAGTCCAGACATGCGGTATAGGTGAAATGAATAAACTAAATTGGCCGTAGTGTTATTGTGTGATTGAGTGTGTGTGTGGATGTTTCCCAGTACTGGGTTGCAGCACGGAAGGGCATCTGCTGTGTAAAACATGCTGGATAAGTTGGTGGTTCATTCCGCTGTGGTGACCCCTGATGAATAAAAGGACTAAGCCGAAGGTAAATTAATGAATGAGCGAAAAAAAAAAAATGCTGTGATAATTGTAGAGTCACTGTTACACTGTGCAGAATTTTCCTCAAGTTAGTGGTCCGGAGTCAATAATTCTGCATATCCCACCAAGCGATTTTGCTTTTAATAGTTTTTATTAGCATTTAGGCTGTCAGTGAAAATTGAATAAATGACTAATAATAATTCAAAACTAGACTAGTCATCAAATACACAGATTAGACAGACTTCACATGTGTAGTCATTCATTTCCAGTCCAGTTTGAGCTATTGCTAGACATCTGTTAAACTTCTTTAAAATCTAAATATGGTTCCTCGGATACTATGGTTCCCACAGATAAAGCCATTGTTCAGATGTTGTATTTCAAAAATGTTGTCTTTAATCTGCTCCTGTGTGTAGGACTAGTTTTTTACACCTCGTCCAAAGCCTTCTGTTGTGTTTTGATGTGGTTTTTGACTGTTGTTGCTAAACAGAAACTGTAATGCACTCAAAAGTTACTATAATATTTAGCATTT
Source organism: Danio kyathit (assembly GCA_903798195.1). Classification (NCBI taxonomy): domain Eukaryota; kingdom Metazoa; phylum Chordata; class Actinopteri; order Cypriniformes; family Danionidae; genus Danio; species Danio kyathit. The sequence continues at coordinate 23,819 of CAIGQS010000172.1, forward strand.
AGTTATCTAAATATTTAGTTATCTTAAAATAACACATTAGATTATTCCTCAGCCAGAAAATATAAAGAATTTGACAGAATTGACATATAATGTATTAAATTTTTTTAATTATTGAATAGTGGATTAACAACTAAAAGTTAATTAATTTTTGGTTGAATAATGTAGCGAATTAGCTCAAAGGGAATTGAAAAATCATTTGAACGGGGCTTCAAAAGAATCGACTCTTTAAATCTGAACAAACTAATTGTCTATCGATCGTTCGAACAGACAGTTGCTATCAAAAATAAAATTTATGTTTAAGTAGGGTAGCAAGATCAAAGTTTAAGACATTAGATTCATAAACATGCAGAGGCTCGTTTCTTTATACAAAATGAAACTTTATTGACTAATCTAACAGAAACTAACACCTAACACAAACACACATTCACACAGTTGTAGAGAAGAGTAAAGAAATAAAAAAATAACATTTTGAGAGTGTAATGATGGAAAAACCTCAGATTTTGTAAGACCAAACCAAGCGAACAACAAAGAATTAATTGAACCCTTCTGTGGTCTCTTTAGGGTAACATTAAGTTTACACCAGTTCAGTGCTAATCTGGAAATGTTACTTACATTTCTTTTTTTGATGTAAAGAACTCCCACTGTTGAGCATGTGGTTAGCTGGTGTTCAGGGTCCTCATGTACAAAGACTTGTGTTGAATTAATACTAAAACATTGCGTACGGACAAAGCTGTAAATGTGCATATGCAGTAAAAAACATCAGATGTATGAAACACTGCGTACGCGGAATCCCATGCATATTCTCTTTGTACATCCGAATTAATGTAAAATTGAGCGCAACATGCACGAACGCAAAACCCCTCCCTGCCTCCTCCCCCATATAAATATGGTAATGACTCCATTTTGGCAAAACCAAACGAAAAAGCAATGGCAAAAGCAAGCAAGAAGAGAAACGCTCTGGTTACTAAGGTAACCCTCGTTCCCCGAGGGGGGGAACGGAAATGCTATGTGGAAACTTCCACTATGGGGATTTCGTTCAGAAAGCCAATCATCTAAAAGAGTATGTAAACGGGCCAATGAAATGCCAATGAGTTGGCAGCTTCAGCTTGCGCACCTGATGCTCGTTGCAATTAATCTTGCTATAAGAGCACAGAGCTAGCAAGCCAAAGCATCCTTTTTGTAGCTGAAGCGACTTCGTCTCAACAGCCAAGGGGCAATCATTATGGCGAAGGGACATAGCATTTCCGTTCCCCCCCTCGGGGAACGAGGGTTACCTTAGTAACCAGAGTGTTCCCCTTCGGAAGGGGAACTTCAATGCTATGTGGAAACTTCCACTATGGGGAAATGTATGGAAAACGCCATAATGATTGAACCTTACCTTCGCCCTCGATGAGAGGTTTGCCAGGCAAAGAGAGCGTGAGCGCACCGTCATCACCAGAGGCGCGGTCTTCCAACGTGTTCCCTGGCCCTTACTTATCCCACTTCAACAGAAGATTTACAGATTTAGATATATTTTTCGGGAGCCGCAAGTGCGTCTAGAATATCTAGGAATTAATACGACAGTACGTTGGGAAGCGTGCAGTCCCGATAGGGAGGACGCTGCGGAGGCCACCTGCTACCCAAGTGGGGAGACTGGGGCAAATAGCATATGAACTAACCCTGAGAAGGGGGAGTAAGCATATGAAAATAAGATGGTTAGCGGTTAGGGAAGACACGGGTCCGCCTGTGAGGGGGGACTGCACCGTGGCAGTATAAGCGTATGGGATCGCCTAGTGGGGATCGCGCATAGCAGGCACCTATACCCAGAACGCGGGCTGACCAGCGGGCAGACCTACAACATAATGGGCCAGCGTCTGACTCCTCCGTTGAGCCAGATGCTGGGGGCCGCGGAGGAATCTCTGCAGGGTTCGCCAGTGGGGAATTTTACTGACAGAGTGAATAAGCGCACGTATCTCCATGTTAGAAAGAATGGCGCAGCAAGCGTATTTAAACACCTTCACCGAGTTGTTTCCTCAATTACCAAGGGTTACCTAATACCCTTGAGGAAACCGGCTCCACTCGCAGATTGTAAAATCTTGCAAATGTGTTAGGTGTCGCCCAGCCCGTAGCTCTGCAGATGTCTGTTAGAGAGGCGCCGCGTGCACGCGCCCAAGAGGATGCTTAGCTCCGAGTGGAGTGTGCTCGAACCCCTGGGGGACACGGCTCGCCCTGGCTCTGGTAAGCGAGGGAGATGGCATCCACTATCCAGTGGGCCAACCTCTGTTTAGATACGGCACTTCCCTTCTGCCGACCACCGTAACAGACGAAGAGCTGCTCAGAGGATCTGACGCTCTGAGTGCGGTCCAGATAAATTCGCAAAGCGCGAACTGGACAAAGTAATGAAAGGGCTGGGTCTGCCTCCTCCGGGGGCAGCGCTTGCAGGCTCACTACCTGGTCTTTAAATGGTGTGGTAGGAACCTTGGGCACATATCCAGGCCGGGGTCTCAGGACAACGTGAGAGTTAGCCGGCCCGAATTCTAGGCACGAGTCACTGACCGAAAATGCCTCCAGGTCCCCAACCCTCTTGATAGAAGCCAACGCGACCAGCAGAGCTGTCTTCAGGGACAGAAATCTTAAAGATACTGAGTCGAGTGGTTCGAATGGATCTGTGCGCAAGCTCGTGAGAACGAGGGCGAGATTCCAAGAGGGCATGAGAGGGGGGCGGGGTGGATTAATTCACCTAGCGCCTCTGAGGAACCGGATGATGAGGTTATGCCTTCCCACGGTGCTGCCAGCCACCGCGTCATGGCGAGCGGAGATGGCAGCCACGTAAACCTTGAGTGTGGAGGGCGACAGCCTGCTCTCCAGCTTCTCTTGGAGAAAAGAAAGCACAACGCTGATCTGGCAAGTTCGGGGGTCTTCTCTGCGAGAGACGCACCATTCAGTGAATAGACTCCACTTCAGGGCGTATGCGCGCCTCGTTGAGGGGGCTCTCGCCTGAGTGATGGTATCAACCACCGCCAAAGGTAGGTTACCTAAGTCTTCCTTGCGTCTAAGGACCACACGTGGAGGTTCCAAAGATCCAGGCGAGGGTGCCAGATGGTGCCCTGTCCCTGAGAGAGTAGGTCCTCTCTCAAAGAGATCTGCCAGGGGGGGGCCGTCGCGAGGAGTGAGAGTTCTGACATCCAAGTCCGGTTGGGCCAGAGAGGCGCAACTAGCAAGACCTGTTCCTCGTCCTCCCTGACCTTGCACAAGAGCTGCGCGAGCAGGCTCACTGGGGGAAACGCATATTTGCGCATGCCCCGAGGCCAGCTGTGAGCCAGTGCATCCGTGCCGAGAGAGCCCTTGGTCAGGGAAAAAAACCACTGGCAATGAGCGTTCTCAGGGGAAGCAAACAGATCGACCTGGGCTTCCCCGAATCGCGCCCATATCAGCTGAATCGACTCGGGGTGGAGTCTCCATTCTCCTGGACGTAAGAGCTGCCGTGAGAGCGCGTCGGCTGCACGGTTGCGCTCGCCTGGAATGTGAATGGCGCGCAGCGATTTCAGCCGCGCATGACTCCAGAGGAGCAGACGGCGGGCGAGCTGAGACATACGGCGAGAGCGGATACCCCCCATACGGTTGATATATGCCACTGTCGTCATGCTGTCCGTCCTGACCAGCACGTGTTGTCGCTCCAGCGCCGGTAAAAAATGGCGGAGAGCGAGGAACACTGCCAACAGCTCTAGGCGATTGATATGCCAATGCAGCTGGGTATCCTTCCACAGGCCCGCGGCTGCATGCCCGAAACACACGGCCCCCCAGACCGTGCTGGAAGCATCTGTTGAGACAACAACATGACTGGACGCCTGTCCTAGAGGCACTCCGGCCTGTAGGAACGAGGGGTCGTTCCAGGGGATGAGGGCGCGGCGACACAGCGCAGTAACAGAGACCCGGTGTGTGCCCGCGTGCCATGCGCGTCTGGGGACTCGATCGTGAAGCCAGTGCTGTAGTGGTCTCATATGGAGTAACCCGAGCGGCGTGACAGCGGCCGCGGATGCCATATGCCCCAGGAGCCTCTGAAAGAATTTCAGTGGGACCACTTTTTTTCTGTCGAACTCTCTCAGACAGTTCAGCATTAGCTGAGCGCGCTCTCCGGAGAGGCGCGCTGTCATGGTGACCGAGTCCAGCTCCAACCCGAGAAAAGAGATCCTCTGCGCGGGGGCGAGTTTGCTCTTTTCTCGGTTGACCTGAAACCCCAACAGATGGAGGTGCTGGAGCACCTTGTCTCTGTGCACAGTCAACTGTTCCTGAGAGTGAGCTAAAATCAGCCAGTCGTCAAGATAGTTGAGTATGCGGATGCCCGCGAGCCGAAGGGGCGCTAGGGCACCCTCCGCGAGCTTGGTGAAGACCCGCGGAGACAGAGAGAGCCCGAAGGGGAGGACTTTGTACTGCCAAGCTCGGCCTTTGAACGCAAACCTCAGAAACTGACGGTGGCGGGGAAGGATGGAGACATGAAAGTATGCGTCCTTCAGGTCTATCGCTGCAAACCAATCCTGAGGACGAATGCACCGGAGGATGCGCTTCTGCGTGAGCATTCTGAACGGGAGCCTGTGCAGACAGCGGTTCAAAACGCGCAGATCTAGGATTGGCCGTAACCCACCGCTCTTTTTGGGTACGATGAAGTACGGGCTGTAAAACCCGCTCCTCATCTCGGCTGGAGGGACCGGCTCGATTGCGTCCTTCGCCAGGAGGACAGCAATCTCCTCTCGCAAGACAGGGGCGGACCTGGGGCTGACCCTGGTAAAGTACACGCCCGTGAACTTCGGGGGCCGTTTCGCAAACTGAATTGTGTAGCCGAGTCTGATTGTGCGTATTAGCCACCGCGAGGGGCTGGCCCGTGCTAACCAGGCAGGCAGAGCCCTCGCTAATGGACTCATCGCTACAATCGATGACGTACCTGCAGTGGGGCAGCGCGGAGTGGGGAGGGCTGATCCGGGAAGCGCTGGGGTCCCGCGGATGAGCTGGAGATAAGAGAGTCACACTCACCTCGCTCCCGAACTCCGGAGAGGGGGCTTGAGGAGTGGGAGAAAGGAGACCGTCCTCCCAGGTCCTGTGAGCCATTGGCGAAATGCACCGAACCTGCAAGCCAGAAGGCATAGCGTCCCGGACTGGCAGAGTTCGGGCTGTCACATCCGGAGAATTGGAAAAGTGCTCTTTCACTGAGATTTTCGTGGCACTGAAAAGTGCCGTTGGAAATGGAGCCCGGCCCTCCACCGGGGAAAAAGCACATTCCCTCTTCTCAGGATGGCCTGTCTCAGGGACGCTTCGCGGTCCGTTTACCGGACTTAGCGGCGCCCTGGGCAGGGGGGGCAGCCGGCTTACGAGGTGCTCGACGCGGCCGCTTCGCCGGAGGCGCAGGCGGGGGCGGGGCAGCTCTCGCAGGCGGACGCCCTCGGCGAGGAGCAGCAGATGTGGATGGCTCGGCGGGCGGAGCGGTGTTACGATCCCGCCGATAGATGACATTACCCATCGCATCAGACTGCTCTTTCACCACCTTGAATTCCTGGGTGAATTCACCGACGGTGTCGCCGAACAGGCCAGCCTGGGATATGGGGGAGTCAAGAAAGCGAACTTTGTCGACCTCGCGCATATCTGCCAGGTTTAGCCAGAGGTGGCGCTCCTGGACCACTAATGTGGCCATCGACCTTTCCAGCGCACACGCAGCGGACTTAGTGGTCCGAAGAGCATAGTCGGTTGCGGTGCGGAGCTCGTGCAACAAGCCTGGGTCGGAACCACCCTCGTGGCACCTGGGCCAGCGCCTGTGCTTGGTAGCGCTGGTAGGTGGCCATAGCGTGCAAGGCGGAGGCAGCCTGGCCCGCAGCTTTGTAGGCTCTGGCTCCGAGGGAGGCAGATAATCTACAGGCTTTGGACGGGAGACAAGGCAGACCCCTCCAGGAGGAGACGCCACGCGGACAAAGATTGACCGCGATAGCGCGCTCGACCTTCGGGATTGTCTCATAAACCTTGGCTGCTCCACCATCGAGAGTGGTGAGGGTGGAGACGCACGCAGATCGGGCAGAAAAAGGTGCCCTCCAAGACTGCGTGAGCCTACTGTGCACCTCCGGGAAGAAGGGGACGAGAGGCTTCGAAGGACTGGCCTTCTTATCCTCAACGTAGCACCCATTTAGTCGGTCCGGCCGCGGAGCTGGGGGATAAACCATCTCCAACCCCACGGCCGAAGCAGCCCGGGAAAGCACGGCCATCATATCCGACTCAAGATCTTTGACAGCGCTCCCCTGCCCGGAGGGAGGGAGCGGGTCTGGATCTTCATCGGACATTGACAGCCCACCCTCCGATGCAGCAGTGGACGTCTGGTCCTCGGTGTCATCGAGCGAGAGGGCTACCATCTGGTTAGACGGATCGCTTCCTCCGCTCGAAGCTTGGATGGAGCGCTTGGAGGAGCGGGAGGTCCGCGAGTCCGGGGGTGGCGGATAATCTCCCACTGGAACCCTCAGACCTGCCCGAGTGCCACTGCAGTGCAGGGGACAGCTGGGGTGGTTAGCCCTTTTGCAAGAGCTAACCGCGATCTTAACTGCGCAACAGTCATGCCATCGCAGTGACGGCATGAGCTGCCCGCTAGCACCGCATTAACATGCTGGACCCCCAGACATGCCACGCAGTGCTCGTGCCCATCATCCGGGGACAGGAAACCACCGCATCCAGAAACGCACGGTCGGAGCGACATCTTGAAAAAGACGCGCTGCACGACCGTATTGCTCTTTTAGGTGTAAGTGCAATACAAACCGCTCGGGGAGGACTGGACCCAAAGGACGCCAGGCAAGGGAGAAACCCAGCTCGACCGTCTGCCACCGTGTGTACCACTCTCTGGACCGGGAGACCGCTCTCGTTCACTCTCTCTCGCAGATTTATCAGGAAATCGGCTGGAGGAACCCTCATCGACTCTCTCAGAAGGCTGTGAAGTCGTCTGAAGCGAAAAGGATGCTTTGGCTTGCTAGCTCTGTGCTCTTATAGCAAGATTAATTGCAAGGAGCATCAGGTGCACAAGCTGAAGCTGCCAACTCATTGGCATTTCATTGGCCCGTTTACATACTCTTTCAGATGATTGGCTTTCTGAACGAAATCCCCATAGTGGAAGTTTCCACACAGCATTGAAGTTCCCCTTCCGAAGGGGAACTTCACACAATGTGACTTAGAGGTGCTCCTATCGGAGGTAGACCGGAGAAAACCGTTATTTGCAAGTATGTCCTCCGGAATTAATAACAAGAGAAAAAAAATAGAGTGGGAGAGTTTAGCTGACGCGGTTAACGCAGTGGGGTCTGAACATCGCACTGTGAACGAATTAAAAAAGAAATGGTCCGATGTAAAGGTGCAGGCAGGGTCGGATTAACCAGTGGGCATTATGGGGACAGGCCCAGGGGTCTGTGCGAACTTGGTGCCCCTGCGAGGGGGAAAAAGTGCCAATTATAAAGTGTCTATTTAAACTAAGTGCAAATAGCACACCTCATTGGAATAAGCTAGTTGAGTGATTCACGCTCATCACCGTTTGATTGACAGAGACAACATAAGTAAAGAGCGCAACTGACAGCAACGGGAGTGGCGTAGCTCGTAAAGTGCATGGCAACACGTTTTGACACGATCGATTATGAACCCGGTTTGAATCCAGCGCCTGATGATCACGTTCTTCTTTTTTCCCCCACTACATATCAGATTTTGCCTACTCTTCATCACGAGGAAGACAAGTAGGAATCATTAATAAGTGTTTGTATTATGGAGGACTGGATTGGAGAGGTGTTATATCCAAATAATATGCATTGTAAGTTTGTATAAGTTATACATTAAAAATACACTTAAATATAAATTTTTAGTACTGCTTGAGTGAACTTGAACAAGTATATTAAAATCCATTAATTTTCACTAGTTGTATAAGTATTTTTTTCAAAGTGTGCTTTAAATGCTTTAAAAATAAGTTAAATCTTTGTAGATTATAAATATATGTACTGTATATCATTTATTTTTAAAATGTATAGATTATAGATTAATCTTATTTTAAAAAATATTATATTAATCTTATTTTTTAATTCAACTATAGGGGTGCGGCCAGTTAGGGACTGTCAAAGTGTGGATCGAACAGGCGGGGGAACAGGGGATGCTGAACTAACACCCTTTGAGGAGAGAGTTGCCTCAATTGTGGGTGACACTTTACTGTCTGAAGTAGTATCCGTGTCTGTGGGAGACACAGATGTATTAGAGGAACACTTTGTTAGGGTGGTATAGCAGCACCCCCCCACTCTTATCAAGGCATCGCCACCGGCATTTCAGCTGCCCAATCGCCCGCTCTACAACTGACCGAGTGCACTCTTGGTCAGTTTGTGGGTTGTTGAGGGAGGCTAACAGCCACTTCTTTAATGGATAACCACGGTCTCCTGATATGCAGTTAAATAATTACTCTCAATAAAAAAAAAAATACAATAAAAATCTTGGAATAATATCTTTAAATACATCACTCACCAAGAAGCCACCCATTGCGCACCCTGCCACCTCATCCCAACCATGCTGTTTGTGAGGATAAATGAATCATGGGTTGACCAAGGCCACAATTTGTTAAGCGCATTTGATCATCACATATTATTTGCACATTTATTGAATGGAAATGTTTCCGATTCATGTATGCAAAAAATTTGTCTTCAGATGGTGCCTTTATAGCAAAGTCAATCGCTCCGATTACATTAGGAAAACTGGCGATCGCTGCAAATTGCACTTTAATGTTTGGCTGGTCAACTGCATAGTATGGAAACCTTATATACCTGCTAGACATGCGGATGATCCCGTCCCATACAGCTGGCATTGCACGGCTCAAAGATGACTGGCTTAACCCCGAGTAGTCTGCCAGTTCCCTTTGGAAAGAACCAGTTGCCAGGAAACCAATCGTTGTCAGTACCTGTAAGGGAACGGGTAATGCGTGGCTCCTCGCTGTCTCTCTTTCCAAATTTGGACCCAACATACCACAGAACTTCAAGTGGATAGCTTTTGGAAATCTGAAATGGCTATTAAGCCAGACATAATTGTGGGCCAGAAAATCACTGTGATCTCTAAAAACACATTCCCTTTTGATTAGACCATTGACAATGTCTTCTAATAAGACCAACACTGCCATTACCATAGACTAAGGATTGTATACATTTGCAAATGCTTTTATATGGAAAAAAATATGTTATATGGAAAAATATTGTGTCAATTAAGCCATTTTATCAATTATAAATTAATAGCAATGTTTTTCTCATGTGTTGGTGTGATATTTTGTAGTGTGCAATTTAACATAATTGCCTCTAGGAGTCGCCAATGGAAATAAAACACACACACACAAGTAATACACATATGCCAGACATGAAGTTGGCACAGAACAATGCACATTGTCACGTTAATTTCATCTTTAGTAAATCCAAACATGAGCATGAAATCTGGCGTATGCAAAGTTTTTGTGCGTACGCAGTGTTGATACATGAGGCCCCAGTTCTTTTGTCCTCCCAAGGCTTAGAGTGGGGTGGAGTCCGTCGTTTCAAGTTTTTGAGGCAGCAAAAAAGACTGGTCGTGTTGACTCATGCTTTCATGGCGTACTAAACTTAAGCAGACTCTCAACGCAAAAGAAAGAAAAAAAGGTATCGGAGATGAGAATGTCTGAGCTGTGCGATTAACCTATTTTGTAAGAATCCCCTCTGCTCTCTGGAGTCCTCTGGGGATTCTACATTCAAGTCTTTCTCTGGTCTGGAGTCTTCTAGATTCTCTTCTGGGTGCTCTGGGTGGTGGCCTTAGGTGTCACAGTTGCAGGTTTGTGCGTTATTCGGAAGTCTGTTTTGTCACGTGGGTTTGTTTTGTTTTGATCGTCCTCATGTGTTGTTATGCTTGATCACGTGTTTGTGGTACTCAGCTGCTTGATTAGGTAGACAGCTGAGACTCATTTTCGTGTCTATATCTGGGCAACGCTTCTATGTTTCAGTGTCAGTTCGTTGTTCGTTAATGTGTCTCTGTCTGCACTCAGGACTGTGAGGAGAGACTGCTCTGTTGGACCCTGGTTTTCGCCTGTCTGTTTCTCGTCCTTCCTCGACTGTTTTTCTGTGTTGCTATCACTTCTATAGTAGAGTTTATTTTTGACTGCGTCTAAATAAACTTTCACTTGCTATTGGATCTTATCCCAGAATCTTATTTCACCGTAACAAAACGAACTGACCTTATAATGGATCCAGCGAGTGTGTCCCAGCAGATATCCGAGTTTGTCACGCTCAGCAACTCCAGAATTGATCAACAGGATGAGGCACTGGCTACCACTGCTCAGGCCATTCAGACTTTGGTCGGCCAGGTTTCCTTGCTCACCAACCAGGTTCAACAGCTGGCTACTAGAGCGGTGCAAGGAGAGGCCGCACCAGCTCCAGCAATGTTGCCTGCACCGGTGGTTGCTAGCCGCCCTGCTGAGCCTCACCTTCCTCCACCGACCGGTTATGCCGGTGAACCTCACTTGTGTCGGGCCTTTCTATCCAAGTGTTCCCTGTACATAACGCTGCAACCATCATTGTTTCCCACAGAGCAGTCTAAGGTTGCCTTTGTAATCACACTCCTTTCCGGAAAGGCAGCTCTGTGGGGGACTACAGCTTGGGAACAAAAGTTGCCTTGCTGTTCTACGTTTGAACTGTTCTCCAAGGAACTCAAGAAAATTTTTGATCGGGCCGCTTCTGGGAGAGAGGCCGCTCGAGTCCTTGCAGAGCTCCGTCAGGGGAATCGAAGCATGGCAGACTACTCCATCGAGTTCCGCACCTTGGCGGCTGAATGTGGCTGGAACGCGGAGGCACAGTGGGACATGTTTCTGCATGGGTTCTCGGATCGTCTTCAGGATGAAATTTATACCTTGGACCTTCCTAAGACTCTGGACGAGTTGGTCGATCTGGCGATTCGAGTGGACGCCAGACTTCTTCGCAGAGCGAACCGCACACAGCAGAGAGGATATTCTGATCCAGTTCCTGATTTTCCTGCTTTGGCTTGTAAATTCTTGCCCAGTAAAAGACAACACCCATCAGTAGGTAAGAGGTTACTGATGGGTGAAATCACTCAAGAGAAACCCTCTGTGGCGGCTACCTTACTGTCCGTTACTTTGACATGGGGCTCCGGAACCCAAAACACCCACGCCCTTATTGATTCCGGGGCAGAGGGGAACTTCATCGACTCTAGTTTCGCTTTCAGTTTTAAACTTCCAGTTATCGCTCTTTCTCAACCCATTGCAGTACGCGCCCTTAGCGGTCTTTCTCTTCCCATCATCACTCACTCCACTAAACCCATAAAACTTATTACGTCCGGAAATCACATTGAACATATATCATTTTTTTTAACGGACTGTTCTAACACACCAGTGGTTTTAGGTCATCCTTGGTTGGTTCTTCACAAACCTCATATAAATTGGGGTCTCAGCACAATATTTTCGTGGAGTGAGAAATGTCATGAGTCTTGTCTTTTGTCTGCCCGTTCTGCTGTGTCTTGTTCTGTGTTTCAGGAGGAGCGCATGGACCTATCAAACGTGCCCAGTGAGTACCTCGACCTGAAGAGAGTGTTCAGTAAGTCTCGAGCTGCTTCTCTTCCTCCTCATCGTCCCTATGACTGTGCTATAGATTTACTGCCAGGGACGTCTCCGCCTAAAGGCAAGTTATACTCTCTTTCCATTCCTGAGAGGGAGGCCATGGAGAAATATATTTCTGATTCTCTAGCGGCCAAGATCATCCGCCCTTCTTCTTCATCGGCGGGGGCGGGGTTCTTTTTCATGAAAAAGAAAGATGGATCTCTTCGACCTTGCATAGATTATCGAGGGTTGAACAACATCACGGTGAAGAATACGTATCCCTTGCCGTTGATGTCTTCAGCGTTCGAGCGTCTGCAAGGGGCATCTTGTTTCACGAAATTAGATCTCCGCAACGCTTATCATTTGGTCCGCATAAGGGGGGGGGGGGGGGGGGGGGGGGGGGGGGGGGATGAGTGGAAAACGGCGTTTAATACCCCCAGGGGGCATTTTGAATATTGTGTTCTTCCCTTTGGGCTTTCCAACGCCCCCGCAGTTTTCCAAGCACTCGTTAATGATGTGTTGCGAGATATGATAGATCAGTTTATTTATGTATACCTGGATGACATTCTGATTTTTTCCCATTCTCTCCAGGAACATGTGCAACACGTCAGACGAGTGCTTCAGCGGCTGCTAGAGAATGGGCTTTTTGTCAAGGCGGAGAAATGCGTGTTCCATGCACAGTCTGTTCCCTTTCTAGGACACATTGTGTCGGTCGAGGGGGTGCGCATGGATTCAGAGAAGATTAAAGCTGTGGTAGATTGGCCAATTCCGGAGTCTCGTAAGGCCCTGCAGAGATTTCTGGGTTTCGCCAATTTCTACCGGCGTTTTATTCGCAATTTCAGCCAGCTCGCCGCTCCTCTGACGTCCTTAACCTCCTCCAAGACTCCCTTCAGGTGGTCGACTGCTGCACAAGCAGCATCCACAAAATTAAAGGGCAGCTTTGTTTCAGCCCCCATTCTGGTGACTCCTGATCCATCCCGGCAGTTTGTGGTGGAGGTTGACGCGTCAGAGGTGGGGGTGGGCGCTATCCTGTCCCAGCGGGCGTCTTCGGACGACAGAATTCATCCTTGCGCGTTTTTCTCACACCGTTTATCTCCCGCAGAACGAAATTATGACATTGGTAATAGGGAGTTGCTGGCTGTCAAACTCGCTTTGGAGGAGTGGCGTCATTGGTTGGAGGGTTCGGGGGTTCCCTTTATCGTTTGGACCGATCATAAAAACCTTGAATACATCAAGTCCGCCAAACGACTTAGCTCCAGGCAGGCTCGGTGGGCATTATTTTTCGGACGGTTCGACTTTACCATCTCTTATCGACCGGGTTCCAAAAACATCAAACCCGATGCGTTATCCCGTCTTTTTGATTTTTCCGAGCGCAATACGTCTCTTGAACCCATTGTTCCTCAGAGGATTTGTGTTTCTGCTGTGACATGGGAGATCGAGAGCAAGGTTCGCATGGCCTTGGAAGGGGTAACGCCCCCGCCCGGATGCCCACCCAGTCGTTTGTTTGTGCCGGAGGAGATTCGGTCTGACGTCATTCGATGGGGATACTCTTCCAAAGTGGCTTGTCATCCGGGGGTGAGTCGTACTTTATTTTTGGTTAAACAGCGATTCTGGTGGCCAGCTATGGCACGGGATATACGTGGGTTTGTTTTGGCCTGTTCTGTTTGTGCAGTTTCTAAGACTTCTAATCGCCCTCCCGCTGGGCTTCTTCAGCCTCTGTCAGTGCCTTCGAGACCCTGGTCGCACATTTCGCTAGATTTTGTCACAGGTCTCCCGCCATCTGGTGGCAATACGGCTGTTTTGACCGTGGTGGACCGGTTTTTAAAGGCTACTCATTTTATTCCTCTGCCCAAATTACCGTCAGCCAGAGAGACAGCGGATGCTGTCATTAATCACGTCTTTCGCATTCATGGCCTCCCGACAGACGTGGTTTCTGACAGGGGGCCTCAGTTTATCTCTAAATTTTGGAGAGAATTCTGTCATTTATTGGGGGTGACTGTAAGTCTTTCTTCTGGTTTTCATCCTCAGAGTAACGGACAGACAGAGCGGGCCAACCAAGATCTCGAGCGTATGTTACGTTGTTTGGTTTCCCAGAATCCCGCCTCTTGGAGTCAGCAGCTCCCATGGGTGGAGTACGCACACAATTCATTACCAGTGTCAGCCACGGGCCTCTCTCCATTTCAGTGTAGTCTAGGTTACCAGCCACCAGTTTTTCCCAGCCTGGAATCCGAAATCGCGGTCCCCTCTGCTCACGCCTTTGTCCAGAGGTGCCGACGCACTTGGAGAAGGGCCAGACAGACCCTCCTCCAGGTGGGTGCACGCACCAAGGCTAAAGCCGATCGCCACCGGTCTAAGCCTCCCGTTTACGTCGTCGGTCAAAAGGCGTGGCTTTCAACAAAGAACATTCCCTTGCGCTCCGTATGTAATAAACTTGCACCTAAATTTATCGGCCCATTCACTGTCATCAAGATCATTAGTCCGGTGGCAGTCCGCCTCAAACTTCCTCCAGCGTACAGGAGAATACATCCCGTTTTTCATGTTTCCAAATTAAAGCCCGTTCTTCATGCAGCCATTAATCCGCCCATGCCGCCCCCCCCCAACCCTGCCGCGTCTCGTAGATGGGGAGACCGTTTATTCGGTTAAGCGCATTCTGGACTCAAGACGGAGGGGGCGAGGTTTTCAGTATTTGGTGGACTGGGAAGGTTACGGTCCAGAGGAGAGAAGTTGGGTTCCGGCTAAGGACATATTGGATCACTCTCTTATCGATGATTACAATTGCCAGGTAAATTCTTCAGGGAGCACCAGGAGGTGCTCCTAGGAGAGGGGGTACTGTCACGGTTGCAGGTTTGTGCGTTATTCGGAAGTCTGTTTTGTCACGTGGATTTGTTTTGTTTTGATCGTCCTCGTGTGTTGTTATGCTTGATCACGTGTTTGTGGTACTCAGCTGCTTGATTAGGTAGACAGCTGAGACTCATTTTCGTGTCTATATCTGGGCAACGCTTCTATGTTTCAGTGTCAGTTCGTTGTTCGTTAATGTGTCTCTGTCTGCACTCAGGACTGTGAGGAGAGACTGCTCTGTTGGACCCTGGTTTTCGCCTGTCTGTTTCCCGTCCTTCCTCGACTGTTTTTCTGTGTTGCTATCACTTCTATAGTAGAGTTTATTTTTGACTGCGTCTAAATAAACTTTCACTTGCTATTGGATCTTATCCCAGAATCTTATTTCACCGTAACATTAGGCTACAAGCTTTTATAAGGATGGTTTGTACCCACCCTCCGGAGCCGAGTTGACCAATGAGAAGTTAAACTCCTGGTCAAAGCTTGCTGATTTGCATAAGATTTCTGGTTGTAAACTGATGCAGAAATGTTCAAATTTCTTAAAATGTTAATATGTTGCACACATATTAACATGAAATGTAAATAATTGTTCAGTACACTAAATTAGCTTTGAAGGAACATCAAGCATGAACTATCTCTGATCTTGTTTAGCTCTGGTAGAGTTAAACATTGATTGCAGAAGTATTAAAATCCTAACAGTAATACAGGAGCAAGGGACTTGTTGCAAAAAAACTGATTACACATAAAGAGAGAATAAAAGTTTACATTAAAAACATCAGTCTTAAGCAAGAAGCTTATAGAGGTTCATTATGTGTACAGTTTTGAGCATTCCTTCATGTCGTAAGTACCTTGGGATTGGATTACAACTGACCATCCAGTCTTTTCTGGATGGGAGAAGCTGATGCTGTGTTTGTTGATGCATTATTGACTAAAAGCAAAAATAATTATGTGTCTGATCGGCCATTCATTCATTCATTTTCTTGTCGGCTTTGTCCCTTGCGGGGTCGCCACAGCGGAATGAACCGCCAACTTATCCAGCACGATTTTACGCAGCGGATGCCCTTCCAGCCGCAACCCATCTCTGGGAACCTGATCGGCCATATTTGTCACAATAATGTTAATCTCTTTTCTTCAATCATAGAATCTTGAGAGAAAAATAATCAGATTTCTGAAGAATGAACTGCAAAGGTTTAAGAAAATCTTACAAGAGGAAAACATACAAGACTTTGTGAAGGACTTTAATGAGAACAGAATCACAGAAGCAGCTCTTGATCTCACACTCTTCTTCCTGAGAGAGATGAAGCAAGATCAAGCTGCTAATACTCTTGAGGGTAAGAGACTCAAGACCATCTGTCAGACTGACACATATAGCTGGAAAAGTCAAGATTAAAACTATCTGTGTCTTTGCTCCTATGTTTAGGTGAGCTGTTCTTCATTAATCAGCTTAAATGTAGCCTGAAGAAGAAATATCAAAGTGTGTTTGAAGGAATTGCTCAGCAAGGAGACTCCACACTTCTGAATAACATCTACACAGATCTCTATATCACTCAGGGTGCGAGTGAACAGGTCAACACTGAACATGAGATCAGACAGATTGAAGCTGCTTCCAGACGTCATCAGTCAAGAGAGATACAGGTTGAATGCAAACATTTGTTTGAAGCACCTGAACAAGACAAGCAGATCAGAACTGTCCTGACAAACGGAGTTGCTGGCATCGGGAAATCAGTCTCTGTGCAAAAGTTTGTTCTGGATTGGGCTGAAGGAAAAGAAAATCAAGACATCAGCTTCATATTTCCTCTTCCATTCAGAGAGATGAACTTAATGGAGAAAGAAAAACAAAATTTAGGAGACCTCATAACTCAGTTTTTTCCAGAGACCAAAGGACTGAACCTTACAAGAAGCAAACGATTTCAAAGTCCTGTTCATCCTTGATGGATTGGATGAATGTCGTCTTCCTCTGAAATTTGCTGGTAATGAGACGTGTTGTGATGTATCGTCAGCAGTCTCTCTGGATGTTCTCCTGACGAACCTCATCAAGGGAAATCTGCTTCCTTCTGCTCTCATCTGGATCACCAGCAGACCAGCAGCTGGCAGTAAGATTCCTGCTGACTGCATCGACCGGCTGACAGAGATACGAGGATTCAATGATGACCAAAAGGAGGAGTACTTCAGAAAGAGACTCACAGATCAGAGTCAGGCCAGAGAAATCATTGATCACATTAAACAGTCAAAGAGTCTCTTTATTATGTGCCACATCCCAGTCTTCTGCTGGATTACAGCCACTGTTCTCCAGAACATTTTGAAGGAGAACAGAAATATTGCACTGAAACACATGGCTGATGCTGAAACACTGCAGGAATCTCCCAAGACTCTGACACAGATGTACACACACTTTCTCCGCTTTCAGATCCAGCAGAGCAGAAGAAAGTATGATGGAGAAAACACAGCAGATGTCTCCTGGGATCAAAACTTCATCCTTTCACTGGGGAAACTGGCCTTCCAGCAGCTGGAAAGAAACAATGTGATCTTCTATGAGAGCGATCTGAAAGACTGTGGCATTGACGTCAATAAGGCGTCGGTGTGCTCAGGCATGTGTACCCAGATCTTTAAAGAGGAGACGGGAATCATCCTTGGTACCATGTACTGCTTTCTTCACTTGAGCATTCAGGAGTTCATTGCAGCCCTTTATCAACATCTGTTTCTAG
Organism: Danio kyathit; assembly: GCA_903798195.1. NCBI lineage: Eukaryota > Metazoa > Chordata > Actinopteri > Cypriniformes > Danionidae > Danio > Danio kyathit. The sequence goes on from CAIGQS010000172.1 coordinate 40,940, forward strand.
ACAGTGACAAGAAGTGTGGATCTATTTTCAGACAGAAAAGCAGAAATAAAGGCATGATTGATTTACTGAAGACAGCAGTGGACAAGGCTCTGGAAAGTGATAATGGACATCTGGACCTTTACCTTCGTTTCCTTCTCGGTCTGTCACTCCAGTCCAATCGACAACTCTTACGAGGCCTGTTGACACAGCAGGATGACAGAGACCAGAGCAAAGAGGAAATAATTGCATACATCAAGCTGAAACTTGAAGCGAATCTGTCCTTAGAGAGATCCATCAATCTTTTCTACTGTCTGAATGAACTAAAGGACCAAACTCTGCTGAAAGAGATTCAGTCTCACCTTAGTAGAGGAAGTCTGTCATCTGCTGACCTTTCACCTGCCCAGTGGTCTGCTCTGGTCTTTGTGTTGTTGACCTCAGAGGAGGAGCTGGAGGAGTTTGAGCTTCAAAAATTCCAGAGATCAGACGAGTGTCTCATCAGACTATCAGCAGTCATCAAAACCTCCAAAAGAGCTCTGTAAGTCAAAGTGCTACATTCATCTAAAAAATAGACTTTTGCCAATATTAAACAATACAATAATAATGTTAATGAACATGCACAATATTGATATTGTCAGCACTTCAAAATACTGTGAATAATTGTTTATTATTTAATATTTTAGTGTCTTTTTATAATGTTCAGATTGATGTATTGTCAGTGGTTGTTTAACAGACAGTTCATTTAACCAAAAATTTGTCATTGTTACTCACCCTCAAGTGGTCATAAACCTTTCTATAACTTTCTTTCTCCTTTTAACCATAAAAGAAGATATTTTGAAGAAAGCTGGGAACCTGTAACCATTGACTTACATAGCATTTCTTTTTTTTCCTAAAGGAGGTCAATGGCTAATGGTTTTCAGCTGTCTTAAAAACAAAACAATCTTCCTTTGTGTTCAACAGAATAAAGAAGCTTATAAACTTTTGGAAACACTTGAGGGTGAGTAAATGTTAGGGTGAACTATCCTTTAAAAACAGCAAATACTTCATCAGAAACTTTATTATCTATGAACAGTAGCTGATATTACTTCCAAGCAAAAGCATAATTGGAATTTACAGTTTTCTCTCCGCTTCTCTGATTATAATAGTGGATAAAATTGTGAAATTCTGATCTGCTCAGCATCTGTTGTTATCCTCTCTCATTAGGTATCATTTTATAACTGACTTGTGAATTTGTATGTGTTGTATTGTTTTTTTGTGTGGAAATTGAGTCCTTTCTGGTAAGAGTGGAATGATCACACTGATGTTGTTTTCTCCATTCTGTCTATTTTGACCTTTTCAATGCTGATGATAATCAGTTAACAATCATTTGTGTCCCTGTGGGGGATAAATTGCCCTTGCCTTCTGATCAGAGTAGTTCACTAGTGTAGTATAGTTTATTATAAAGCTGGTTAGTTGCTTTTCTTTATTTGCTTTAAATCTTGTGATTTAAATTATTATCATTAATTTTGTTGTTTTTTATTATGAATTGTGTAGTCAGAAAATGCTTATCATCCTCAAGGATTACACAATACAAGAGTGAGTTCAGCAAGCTGAAGGTGCTACAGTGGACAAGGGTGAGGCATGAAGGGTCAAGTTAATGAAACCATGACAGAGTACAGGACAGATGATCAGGAAGAAACTGACAGGACAGGTGGACAGGGAGAAGCTTAAAGCCAAGGAGGGACTACTGGAGAGTAAACCAGGGATACTGTGAGACAGGTTAAACAGCTGGAGCACAGAGCTATAGTGGAGCCAGTGAAACCCCCCATAATGATGCAGGTGTAGCAGAAACCCACCTTTCTGGAGGTTTCAAACCCTCGTGAATTGCCTGAGTATCGAAAAATGCTGCATTCACTAACATTTCTGGGACCACTGAAGTGGTATCTGCAAAAGCAGAGGACGGTGGCTTGAGATCCACAACAGCTGGAGACTCTGATTTGGCCATCATGATAGCTGGAGTCTTGGCAGCCATCTTGTAAGGTGACTCTGGGCAGGCAATCATCTTGGGAAGGTACTCAGGCTTAGCAGCCATGAGAGGTGTTGAAGCCACAGGATTTTAGAGTGCAAAAACTTGTGCTAGAGATGGCTGAATCTGAGGTACTAGAGAGAACAGAAATAGTGGACATGACTGGATGAGGCTGAGGAGCTGTAGGCAAGGTTACAGGAGTGGAAGTCCTAATCACTGGCATGGAGAAATCTTTAGAAACAAAAACACGCAAACAACATGTTTTTATTTGTATCTTATTGGTGAACATATCTCTTTTCTTTATTTCTATTATAGCTGTATCTATAAGTGCCTTGAGATGCAACGTTTAAAGATGCTACAGAAAACAATTGTTGTTAGCTTTGTTGTGTTATTTATTCTCTTTCATCTCTGGACCATTTTGGTCAAATTATTTTCAGTTACATTGTGAAATTACGTATGTAGTAGTATTGGGCATGGCTAACATACTTAACCACTCCCCTCCAGCTGTCAGTTTTGACCACAAACAGAAACGGCGAGGAGGAGGAGTCTGTTAGGTTGAAACTCTTCTAAAGCCATTTTCCCCATCTTTCTGAATAAAATGCCTACTTTACTACATCCAATCAGCTCACAGTAGGAAAAACAAGCCACACCCATTGTCTACACCCACTTTTTGCTTATACATTGAGTAGAGAGTTGCCTCTATCAACATTACAGATAGCATGTCTTTATTTGAACTTAGAAAGTGAAAGCCAGAGCCCTGTGTTCAGTGTTTCCAGTTCCATTATGTTAAATTTTGTTTTCCTTTATGTTTGTTGTTATGACCAATAAAAAAAATTAAGACAAGTCAAAGGAATCTTTTCTTTTTCCCTATGAGAAGAAATCACTCTTCATAGGGACTTTAGTAATTACATTCACACACAAAAATAATACAATGTCCTCAATGTCCTTTTTGTCCTCTACACAGGCTACAGTGCTGTAATCTCTCTGTTCGGTCCTGTGAGAGTTTGTCCTCAGCTCTACAATCCTCAAACTGTGTCCTGAGAGAGCTGGACCTGAGTAACAATGACCTGCAGGATTCAGGAGTGAAGCTTCTCTCTGATGGACTGAAGAGTCCAAACTGTAAACTGGAGACACTGAGGTAAATGATTCTCTACTCAACAGCGACTACAAAAAGATAGTTACATATTGAGTTAACAAATGTAGAAGCCCCATTCAGTGTATTGACAGAATAGGAAACAAAACATTTGCAGGGATGTAATTTTAATCAGATCTTTACAAATGTATGTGTATAAAAATGTATTTAAAAGCATTACAGCAAAATGTTTCATTTTCAAATCAAAACTTCTCTTTTTCTAATAATTCCAAATATGACTTACAGTTAAAGGAACCAGTTTATTTTGAAGATCATTTTAATTAATTACCTCTATAGTCTTTATTCATATTTTATTTGTTTATTTTATCATATATATAATGATATAGTTTATTGGAAATATTTTTTGGAATTTGTCAAAAGTTTTGGCAATTTTGTCAAAACAATTATAATTAAAAAAAATAATAATAATAAAAACAGTGCTGAAGAGAAAGTTCACCCTCCGAAGATTGGGAGTTTTGGGGCTCTGGTGAAGTTTTGACATGCTCTGATGTTTGTGCATTTTGCAGTTTCTTGTAAACATTTAAAAGTCTCATCACATTCTGATTATTTTCTAAACCGCTACAATAATATAAAAAACACACACTATAAGCACATGTATTCAAGACCCTACTGAACTGGTGAACTCATGTATTTACTACAAATGAATCTAAGAATAATCCTGATTACTTATTCGCATAAAACAATGTATTGGCTGAACTTCTTCTGTTAGAAAGGCTGGATGTGAAGGAGCATCAGTGGTCATGAATATTGATGTGATTCTCACCTGACAGAATAAAAGTCTCATAATAGACCATCACTGTGAATGTGACTATCAGGCTGGTGACAAAGACAATAAGAGAGTGGGTTTGTTTTTGTTTTAGTTTGTTTACAACATCATCCACAATATAATAAAAAAATTAAAATCAGGTAATTTTCTATTGCACTTTATACATTAAAGTTTTGTTTAAGTTTGAACTATAAGTTGAAGTTTATGACTGTCAGGGCTGTAGTACTCGAGTCCGGACTCAAGATGTTTTTCTATAGTCTAGGACTCGTTAATATTCAGACTGGAACTATGTTCCAGCAATAGCCATTGGTTGAGTGTGCTTGTCTGGAAAACAGGTAACATTACTGGTTAAATCCACAGTGAATCTAGAATGAGCATTGACATTCTCTTCTGATATGCTTGTCTGCGGCTGCTTCATGTGGCTCTGCCTCCATATTAATGTCCTGTTCAAGTGTGCATCAATCATTTTTATTCAGAAACATGTGGGACAATGTTCTATTTCTTAAGAGGTGAAGTTAAGCTAGGTACTAGCTAATGTTAACTGCTAGTGTCACGATCACCAGCGATCTGAACTCCATAGATCACTGGTAAACATGCACAATAGCTTACAGACAACAAATCCACCATGTTATGGACTACAGTGGCTCAGAAAGTCCTCCACGGAAAAATACCATCAAGCATAACTCACTTGAAGATGTTAAATGGGATACCTTGATGAAGTCCTCCACATACTCCTTGATAGACCGTGCTTCCTGACGCAGGCGCATGATCTTAATACCCGCTGGATCCATGTTGGGCTGAATCTTCTGTAACCAGGGATGTGACACTGACAACAGGGGTGCGGATCCACATGCAGGTTTATTAGCAGGATGGTCAGGCAAGCAGTAGTCAAAACAGGAGCAAACAGATGTATGAGGGCAATCCAGAGTCGTGGTCAAAATAACAGGCAGATGGTCACAAGGCAGCAAACAGGATTAAACAAACAAACGAGGCAAGGATCAAAACACAGGAAAACAAACTAGGAAACGCGTTGTAATGTCACTTAACAGATATCAAGACTCAGCGCAACATGGATTCAGCGGGTATTAAGATCATGCGCCTGCGTCAGGAAGCAGGGTCTATCGAGGAGTATGTGGTGGACTTCATCAAGATATCCCATTTAACATCTTTGGATGAGTTATGCTTGATAATATTTTTCTGTGAAGGACTTTCTGAGCCACTGTAGTCCATAACATGGTGGATTTGTAGTCTGTAAGCTATTGTGCATGTTTACCAGCGATCTATCGAGTTCAGATCGCTGGTGATTATGACAGCTAGCATGTTTCATCCGAAACATAAGAGTTAGCATTTGCATTGGTTAGAAAGTAGTGAAAGTAATATAATATTGTACAGTAATATTGATAAAGTCTAACGAGCATGACGATGTTGATTATGGCATTAAGTATCGTGGCAATTATCAACAACATAATAGCATGATTTTTTTTACAAATGAAGCACAAGCACATATTGTTTTGCACCACACATACAGAACCAAGTCTTAATATTACACTCTGCACCATCCCTTTAAATCCTGTTACGCACTTTGAAAAGAAATGAATGAGTTACAAATAGAGAAACGAATGGCAAATCGAGAGGTGCATGGTCAACATATTATGCACATATTTGTTTGCACCATAGGCAGTAGACCATATACAGTATCTATAGGCTATATAATGTTTAGGAAACTTGCTTGTCCACAATTTTAGTAGTTAATAATTGCATATTAATGATAGTGTGATGTAGGGGTGGACGAGAGTGTAAAGCTGCATTGAGTTTGTGCTGGGAATCCTCCAAGGTAAGCAGCTTAGCATCAGTCTGTTGGCCTGTCCTGCCTGGGTGTTTTGGGTCATTCAGAGGAGTTCACCAGTGTTTCTTTCTTCTCCAAATATTCCTCTTCATAGATCGTGCTTGCTTGTTCTTTCATATTTAACACAAACAAATGCCAGCAGTGGCGTGTGGGCATGTCTCATGACAGATGTGAGGGAGAGACGATGTTATTGGATATCAAGATATTTTTAAAGGTGAATTAATAAATATTTTTAAACATGTCACCCAGACATAAACCTGATTAGACATTTTAAACCTCTGTAACATTTGAGTAAATGTCTTACAATCATAGAACCAGCTATAAACATGCATTTAGGTGTCAGTCATCAAGAAATCACATAAATTAATGTTTTAAAATCTATAAAATTAACAGTAAAATCATATTAAGATAATATTTATAATACGTTTAAATAGAATGATCACTTAATTTCAATGAGGATTTTAACACGCATCAACATCTAAACTCTGTGCATTATAGCTGACACTTAGACGAAGACTTTTCAGCTGGATTTATAGGAATGCCATGGTCTACAAATTTTGCTGAAGTGTGAATGTTAAAATGAAATGTTACTTGTAACTTAACTTTCACTTTCTAAATGTGTACAACACTTTGTGAACTGTTGAAAATGATATTTTGCTTTATTATACTTGTTCATTTATATGGTGGATTATTTTTTTAAAGATATACATTTCAGAGTAAGTAAATGTTTATTGGAGTTAAGATGGAAAACAGTATGATTGGTTTGATCCTAGAGTGTTACTTTGCTCATGCTTTTAGATCATTACAAATAATTCTAAATTATTATTGTAGAATGTCCCTTGCATGACAAAAACAAACAATGTGGATGATCATTTAATAGTAGCACTTAATACATTACCCTAAATATGTCCTTCTGAGGTCAAATGTGGCTTATTCCTCACAGCAGACTTTACAGCATCATGTGATGTATTATGAAAATGTCTTTGCTCTGTACAGTTATACAGATGATTTTGAGTCCTTGTTGAGTGTGTGAGTGTGTTTGCTGATCTCAGGGCTTGATCAATAAGGAGAGGTCATCAGGATGTGTGTTTTCATCACTGCTGTTCACATGAGCAGAAACAGCAGTCAGCATCTTCAGAACACAAAGAGATGTGTGATTGTCCAACTGTGTGATGTGGACTATTGCTGTGTTTGTAGATTGTCTGGCTGTATGGTGACAGAAGAAGGCTGTAATTTCCTGTCTTCAGCTCTGAGTTCAAACCCCTCACACCTGAGAGAGCTGGATCTGAGCTACAATCATCCAGGAGATTCAGGAGTCAAGCTGCTCTCTGAAAAACTGGAGGATCCAAACTACACACTGGACAAACTCAAGTATGTGGAGCATCACTGTCCTTGTGCTTTTATACTTAATGGCTTTAAAAACAAACATTCAGTATTAATGAATGTAAAGGAAGGTGTACAGATTTTGTTTTGTATTAATTTTTATAAATAATAAGAATACATTTTTTATTGTAAAAGACCTCTTCAATTGGGCAGACTATAAAATACAAATTTTAATGGCTATTAGTTTAATACCACGTAGCCTACGGGCAGGGGCGGTTTAACCAATGGGCATTATGGGCACAGGCCCAGGGGCACGTTTGCCAATTTTGGAGTGGTTATTTACACAGCAAAATCCTCAGATTAAAATTTACTCAGTTCAGAGAACATTTGGTCCCTCTATAAATTAAGTAAAATTTACTCAACAGCAGAGTTAAAGTTAATGAGACAGTGATGGGGTTAATTAAGTGATGATTGAGCACTGATGATGAACACCTGCTGTTAATAAGCAGAAACGGAAGAGAACGCTCCGCTTACTAAGGTAACCCTCGTTCCCCGAGGGGGGGAACGGAAATGCTATGTGGAAACTTCCACTATGAGATTTCATTCAGAAAGCCAATCATCTGAAAGAGTATGTAAACGGGCCAATGAGTTGCAATTAATTTGCTATAAGAGCACAGTGCAAGCAAAGCCAAAGCATCATTTTTTTAGCGGAAGAGACTTTCACCTCAACAGCTAAGGGGCACTCATTATGGCGAAGGAACATAGCATTTCCGTTCCCCCCCTCGGGGAACGAGGGTTACCTTAGTAACCGGAGCATTCCCCTTCGGGAGGGGAACTTCAATGCTATGTGGAAACTTCCACTATGGGGAAATGTATGGAAAACGCCATAATGATTGAACCTTACCTTCGCCCCCGATGAGAGGTTTGCCAGGCAAAAGAGCGTGAGCGCACCTGCGTCACCAGAGGCGCGGTCTTCCAACGTGTTCCCTGGCCCTTACTTATCCCACTTCAACAGAAGATTTACGGATTTAGATTTATTTCTTGGAAGCCGCAAATGCGTCTAGAATAATTTCTAGGAATTAATTACGACAGTATGTTGGGAATGCGTGCAGTCCCGATAGGGAGGACGCTGCGGAGGCCACCTGCTACCTAAGTGGGGAGACTGGTGGCGAGAGAGAGCATATGGACTAGCCCTGAGAAGAGGGAGTACGCATATGAATATAAGATGGTTAGCGGTGAGGGAAGACACGGGTCCGCCTGTGAGGGGGGATTGCACCGTGGCAGTATAAGCATATGGGATCGCCTAGTGGGGATCGCACATAACAGGCACCTATACCCAGAACGCGGGCTGACCAGCGCGCAGACCAACAACGTAACGGGCCAGCGCCTGACTCCTCCGCTGAGTCGGGTGCTGGGGGCCTCGGAGGAATATCTGCAGGGTTCGCCAGCGGGGAACTTTACTGACAGAGCGAAAAAGCGCACGTATCTCTGTGTTAGAGAGAATGGCCTAACCGAATTTCTCATTCACCGTGTGAGGAAATCGGCTCCCCTCAAGATTAATAAATCTCGCAATAGGTGTCGCCCAGCCCGCAGCTCTACAGTGTCTGTTAGAGAGGCGCCGCGTGCTAACGCCCAAAAGGATGCGCGCTTCGAGGAGCGCGCTCTCACTCCTGGGGGACACGGGTCGCCCTGGCTCAGATGAGCGAGGGAGTTCAGTGGGTATGTTCACTGTTCAGTGGGTATGTTCCAACCTTCTGCCGATCACTGTAACAGATAAAGAGCTGAGTACAGTCCGTATACTACGCAAAGCGTGAAGGATGCAGCAAATAAGGGGCTGGGTCTGCCTC
>CAIGQS010000172.1:50355-103279 GCA_903798195.1 Danio kyathit
TGCAAAAAAGAATACAATTAATATCGAAAGCGAAAGCAGATTCTCGGACATGTCCAGAGAAAAGAGAATGTATTGTCACGCCAAATAATGAGCTGGATCAGTCTATTTACTCTTCGCGCTCTTCTCAAAGCTGCCAAAGTCAGGACAACAGTTCTGTATCCAGTGCGTCTCTGTGGGTCTGCATGCAGAGCATGTGAGTCTGTGGCAGAGTGTTCTCAGTTTCTCGCGAACACAGAACCGGGCCGCCCCAATAATATATCGGCCACCCAGGTAAAATCTGTGTGGGAATCTGTGTGACAAGCCACGATATGCCATGCATGAGGCTCGCAAGTTGTGCGACACGTCGCCATTCGGTGCCATGCATTGCTTAGTGCTGTTGTTGAGAGCGTCAGCATGTGCTACAGTCACAATAGATTTCCAACGTAATACAACATAAGTTAGTGTGAAGAGCATGTTGTTTTACCGTGCCCGAGTGAATTAAGTTATCAATCGAGCTTATTAAAAAAGAAAATTGCACATGTGCGACTAAATAAATTTTCCAGTTCGCACACGTCTATTTTTTGTCGCAAATGCGAGCGAAATGGTCGCACTGTCGAGCCCTGTCCATGTTTATTCAAGATGATGCGTTGCAGCCGGGTGCAGCTCGTTGCTCTTAATTTCGCGGGTAGATTGCGTCATCAAACATCCATTATCGTGATAGTGCAATAGAATTAGAATCTCTATCGTAGGCCAATTTTGTAGCGTTTATATCGCATATCGTTTATATCGCCCATTACTAACTGTAACCCTCAGATCTGCCCGAGTGCCCACCGCGGCGCGGGAGACAACTGGGGTGGGTGGCCCTTTTGCAAGAGCTAACCGCGAACTTAACTGCGCAACAGACATGCCACCGAGTGATGGCATGCACTGCCCGCGAGCACCGCATTAACATGCTGGACCCACAGACATGAAACGCAGTGCTCGTGCCCATCATCCGAGGACAGGAAACCACCGCATCCAGAAACGCGCAGTCGGAGCGACGTCTTGAAAAAGACGCGCTGCACGACCGTGTTGCTCTTTTAGGAAATTCGCAACAATACATACCGCTCTGGAGGACCGGACCCAAAGGACGCCAGGCAAGGGAGAAACCCAGCTCGACCGTCTGCCACTGCGTGTCACACACTCGGGACTGGGAGATCGCTCTCGTTCACTCTCTGTCTGAAATTGGAGAAAACCCTCATCGACACTCTCAGAAGGCTGTTGAAGTCTCTGAAGTGACAATGATGCTTTTCTTGCACTGTTCTCTTATACCAAATTAATTGCAACGAGCATCAGGTGCGCAAGCTGAAGCTGCTAACTCATTGGCATTTCATTGGCCTGTTTACATACTCTTTCAGATGATTGGCTTTCTGAATGAAATCCCCATAGTGGAAGTTTCCACATTTCCGCATTGAAGTTCCCCTCCCGAAGGGGAAACAGCAGTGGCTTCGCTCGTTGCTTACCTGTTTGACTTCATTTCTGTCAAATGTTCACAAAAGTCCATATGAGATTTATTGAGAATTAACTGTTTTAGTTAGTTACATTTTACAAAAAAAAAAACATGTTTTTTTTTCCCACGATGTCACCATGATGGAGAAAAGTGGTAGATTTACTTGGGCTCTTTGACTCGATTTCTATTGTTGGTTGTTCTTTGCTTGCTATAACAAGTGTAAAGAGAGCAAATATGATCAGGTTGACTGATCCTGTATTGATTCTTATTTTTTATAAGAGATACAGTATAAGAGGTTATGTTTGACTTCGTAAATGGTGTATAAATTATGGTTTATCATATAAGAAACAAAATTCAGTGTTTTTCAAGAGAATGAACCTCAGCTATGGTTTTATAAATTTTTTATAAAAACACATTGAGCATCTGAATCACTTTAGAGATGCAAACATCAATAATCAGCGTATCTATCTCAACAGTGGTTAGAGATTTTGGTAACACTTTACAATAACAGTACATGAATAATGATGTATTAATATGTAAACTAAACATTACTTTATTATGAATTAATGATGAGTTAATGTATGCACTAATCATGAACTAACTTTAACTACAACATGAGTCACATGAGTTCATGTGTTAATAACAGCTACCTTAATTACTTGTTAGTACATGATTGTTTGTTAATTAATGTATTAATTACCACATTAGTTTATGCTTAATTTAACAATCATGAACTCATGATATGTTAATATATAATTATGTTGTGACTTTACTTGGAGGGGCACATCATCATTAACCCATTCTTAACTACTCATGAACTCCTTATGCACGTCCAACTAGTCAGTTTACACTGAATAACAATAAAAAAGTGTTCAGTCAACATCAGCAAGAACAGGAGTTCATGAGTAGTTAAGAATGAGTTAATGATGATGTGCCCCTCCAAGTAAAGTCACAACATAATTATATATTAACATATCATGAGTTCATATTGGTTACATTTAGCTTAAACTTAAATGTTAACTAATACATTAATAACAACATGTACTAACAAGTAATTAAGGTAGCCGTTATTCACGCATGAACTCATGTGACTCATGTTGTAGTTAAAGTTAGTTCATGATTAGTGCATACCTTAACTCATCATTAATTCATAATAAAGTAATGTTTAGTTTGCACATTAATACATCATTATTCATGTACTGTTATTGTAAAGTGTTACCGAGATTTTTTTTAATGGCTGCAGTGTATGCAATCATACAACATTCATCCATAGTTCCCAGCATGCACTGTAGGGAGGAAAGAAAAAAAAAACTCACCATAGTTGAGAAGCATACGCTGATTCTTTATGTCTGTGTGTTTTGAGTGTTTCAGATGTTCAATGTGTTTTATGAGCTGATAAAAGTATTGCTGAGTTCTATTTTCTTGATAAAGTGCTACACTTGTGATAAAACACTATTCAGACTTAATGTGGCAATACAAATTTTGCTGATTTGACCAGTGACTAAATCAGCACAGAATCAATTATCCAGAGCACAATTGCTCTCTTTATTCACCATTTGCCACAATACACTATTTGGCAAACAAAGAGAAATTAACATTAGTAATCGAGTCAAACCCCCAAGTAAAGAAACTACTGTTCTCCTCAATGGTGACAGCTTAAAACACAAAAAGTGGTGTTTTTTATTGTTATTGTAAAAAATTACTAATAGTTAGTACTTAATAATATCACTATATGGAATTTTGAGAGTCTGGCATAAGTAAGGCCAAACAAGTTGTTAATAAGTAAAGCTGCTGTTTGTGGAGTTGCTTAATGATGCTCTGCTGAAATTTTAAGAGGTTCAAGGTGTTTTATTTCAGTTTATAACCGCGGTCACACTGGACTTTACTCCCCATAGATTTCCATTTATACACACGCGAATGAGTCAGACGGGAAATGCAGGGTCATGCGTCGAGTTTCGCAGGTTGCTGCTGTGCAAAGTTCAAGCTTGGTGAACTCTGACCTGCGAAATCGCATCACTTGACTGCGTGAGATCAATCCAGGATCAAAACATGACCTCTCTGAACTGACATTTAAAACATGGAGCAATCGCTCGCTTTTTTAAATGTCTAATCATCTTGTTTAATCCCACCCCTTTTCGCAGCGCCGTACGACAGAATTTCGCAAGCTCAAACTCTAGTGTGACTTCGGCTTATTTCATCTACGACTGTGACTGAAGTCAGTTGTAGTTTTGTTTTCTCCTGTTTCTGCTTATTAACAGCAGGTGTTCATCATCAGTGCTCAATCATTGCATAATTAATCCCTTCACTGTCTCATTAACTTTAACTCTGCTGTTGAGTAAATTTTACTCAATTTAGAGAGGGACCAAATGTTCTCTGAACTGAGTAAATTTTACTCTGAGGATTTTGCTGTGTAGGATAAGTGCAAATAGCACACCTCGTTGGTATGAGCTAGTTGAGTCATTCACGCTCATCACCGTTTGATTGACAGAGACAACAAAACTAAAGAGTGCAACTATCAGCAGCGTGAGTGGCGTAGCTTGTAAATAGCACATCAACATGTTTTGACATGATCAATCATGAACCCGGTTCAAATCCAGTCTGATGAACTATTCTTCTTTTTTCCCCCACTACATATCAGATTTCGCCTACTCTTCATCACGAGGAAGACAAGTAGGAATCATTAATAAGTGTGTGTATTATAGAAGACTCAGATTCATAGAACTGAACTGGACTGGAGAGGTGTTATATCTAAATCATATGCATTATAAGTTTGTAGAAGTTATACATTAAAAATACCCATAATTATATATTTTTAGTACTGCTGTGAATTTGAACAAGTACTGTATATTAAAATCCATTAATTTTCACTAGTTGTATTAGTATTTCTTTCTTCAAAGTACAGTTGAAGTGAGAATTATTAGCCCCCCTTTTAATTTCTTTTTTCTTTTTTTAAATAGTTCCCAAATAATGTTTAACAGAGCAAGGACATTTTCACAGTATGTCTGATAATATTTTTTCTTCTGGAGAAAGTCTTATTTGTTTTATTTTGGCCAGAATAAAAGCAGTTTTTAATTTTTTTAATCCATTTTAAGGTCAAAATCATTAGCCCCTTTAAGCATTTTTTTTTCCGATAGTCTACAGAACAAACCATCATTATACAATAACTTGCCTAATTACCTAACCTGCCTAGTTAACCTAATTAACCTAGTTAAGCCTTTAAATGTCACTTTAAGCTGTATAGAAGTGTCTTGAAAAATATCTAGTAAAATATTATTTACTGTCATCATGGCAAAGATAAAATAAATCAGTTACTAGAAATGAGTAATTAAAACTATTATGATTAGAAATGTGTTGAAAAAAAATATTCTCTTTGTTAAACAGAAATTGGGGAAAAAAATAAACAGGGGGGCTAATGTTTCTGACTTCAATTGTATGCTTTAAATGCTTTAAAAATAAGTTAAATCTTTGTAGACTAGAAATATATGTACTGTATATCATTTATTTAAAAAATGTGGGAAATAAATTATAGATTAATTTTATTTCAAAAATATTAAATTAATCTTATTTTTTAATTCAACTATAGGGGTGCGGCCAGGTAGGGAGCCTACAAGACATTGTGCCCAGGGGCCTCTGAATTCTTAGTCCGGGCCTGCCTACGGCCCAATGCCAGTTCTATTTTTGTGTAGAAATGAATCAAAAATGAATTTTAAACAGATTTATTTTCAGAATTAGAATTAATTAAACTGTAGAGTAAATTATGAACAATCTATAATGAAAACCTGTTAAATTAACTTAATTTACATACAAATGACAGAAAACAACTGTGATAGATCTAAACTTTGTCTTTGATAAAGTGAGCAGCGTTCAGAGTCGACGCTCAGTGTCTGAAATCTCCCCATACACCCTCATTCACTAGTCCCTACATTAGTTGATCAGCGCACTAGATAGAGTGAATGAGCCCAAATGAGTGAATTGAGACACTGATGAACACCTGCTGTTAACAAGAACAATCACTGAAGGAAAGAACAAGACACAAAACTACAGACAAATGAAAGACAACAGAGGAGGATTAAACAGCTCCACAAACAGCATCAGCAGCTTCACTGATCACACTTTGACTTCATTTCTCTCCTTTATCTACTAAACATCTTTAATCATTAACAGAGCTTTATATTTTATTAAAGATGTTTGATTAGACCTCATTATTGTGCTGATTAGAGGCTGCTTTATTTGGGCTCTTGGTCCTTTACTTTTCACATCAATGTATCTCTGGCGTTTCTGTGTTTGTGAAGCGGATCAGTCATGACAATAACAGCTCAGAGAATTTGGACATGCTGAATTATCACAGATGATCAAAGAGCTGTTATATATGAGTCTGTTCTGTTTTCTATCTCCACATCTGATCTAAAAGTTTCATCTTAATGCAGTTATTAATACATTGATATCATCTATTGTTGACCAGCCAATCAGAATCCAGCAGACACTGTAAATGTCTTCTAGTAATGAATCTGCATAATGAGTGATGTTTGATCACAATCATTCTGACTGCAGCTGCTGAAAATAAAGTGTGTGTGTGTGTGTTTACTGACTGAATGACGATCTGTGTGTGTTTACAGTCTGGATCATGGCAGAGAGAAGAGGATTACAGCAGGACCACTCAAATGTATGACTAGACTCACACACACACACACACACACACACACACACACACACACACACGCACACACACACACACACACAGGTGTAGTAATAAATGTGTCTCTTCTTGTGTTCAGATGTCTGTTTTCTCACACTGGATCCAAACACAGCAAACACTCGTCTCATTCTGTCTGAGGAGAACAGAGAGGCGACTGGTGTGGAAGAGAATCAGCCGTATCCTGATCATCCAGACAGATTTGATCATCCTCAGGTGTTGTGCAGAGAGAGTGTGTGTGGACGCTGTTACTGGGAGATTGACTGGAGTGGAGATTATGTGTGTATATCAGTGTCATATAAGAGCATCAGGAGAAAGGGAAGAGGTGATGAGTGTGAGTTTGGACGTAATCCTCAGTCCTGGAGTTTGTTCTGCTTTTCCTCCAGTTTCTCATTCACACACAATAACACACACACTGATCTCCCAGTAAAGCGGCTCAGCAGGAGAATAGGAGTGTTTTTGGATCACAGTGCAGGAACTCTGATCTTCTACAACATCTATAGAGACACAAGGAGCCTCATCCACTCAGTCCAGACCACATTCACTGAGCCGCTCTGTGCTGGGTTTAGGGTTTATTCTGGATCATCAGTAAAACTGTGCTGAAGACTGAGAGACTGACGAGAGATTTACCCATAATCCTCTGCAGGAGCAGCATGTTCACTGATGTGTGTGTGTGTGTGTGTGTGTGTGTGTGTGTGTGTGTGTGTGTGTGTGTGTGTGTGTGTGTTCTTGTATACATGGTTTACTGGGTCCAAACACCAGGTTACTCACCAGCATTACAGGGTCACCCTGGTATAGAGGGACACATCAGTGACCCTGTAATTCTGAGACCCGCCATGTTATTTTATGACCCCTAATAAAGACCCTTATCAGTTTTTTTTTGTATTTGAAAAATTGACCCTACATACCATGATGTGCATGTGTATCAATTTTACAACTGTCCCTTTAAACCGTGATGTGATGTCTTCATACAATACAATTTCCCGGGAAATTTTACAACTGTCCCCTTAAACCATGATTTATTTCCCCTTAAAACATGAGCCTAAAGGGACATTAATGTGTGTTTTATTTTGAATATTAACAAACAAAAAACTGCAAAAATGAATTTGCACATGCATTTTTTAAAAATTCCAATGTTGGTTTTGGAAAAAAAACATGCACTTGTTTTCCATATATTTCAATTAATATGTAGACGACACATATACGGCCTATATTTACTTTACAAATATTATTAGAAATATTCCCTATTCTATTCTAAAACATAAAACCACTTAGAGAAAACTAAAATGTATTCTAATCTCATAAATCATTAAATTAATGGTTTTAATTTTTAGAGTGCTAAATAAATATCCTACTTAATAATAATAATAATGAAATTTTTTAATCTCTACCTTTACAACTTTGACACATTCAAACCATTGCTGCAGAAATGATCTAGTCTATATAGGCCCATGTCATATACAGTACATACATTTCTTAATAAATAGCCTAGGCTACTAAAAATTAAAACCATTAACATACCCTATATTTTTGTTTTCATAAGCTCTGGAGACGTAATGTAGATTCTGCATTCCATAGATCACCTATAGCTTCAATCATGAGCCACCCCTGCATTCAAAATGGCATAAATGATTTCAAAGTGCACTACGAGTGAGCACAATTGGCAATATGATGATCACTCAAACTGAACTGTAAAAATACTTTGAAAGCAAATGACACGTAAGACAGAAGGTTTAATGTTTTTTTGGTAACACTTTATTTTGATGGTCCCCCTTTAGATAGTCTGCTGACCATAAGTTACTTTTCAAGTTCTTATCTGTTTACTCTCATCTGGGTAGTATCTGTAGATTGTCTTTTAAATGTTCTTAGGCAATCATTACAATGTCTACAACATGTAAACATTTATTAAACTTTCGGTAAGTTAAGTGTTACCAATTTAGGTTCTAGATGTTCAACAATGTATCAGTAGATATGAAACAAATCTTCAACAGATGTTCAACAGTGTATTAGTAGATATGAAACAAATCCTCAACATTTAGGTTCTAGATGTTCAACAGTGTATCAGGAGATATTCATGAAATCTTCAACAGATGTTCAACAGTGTATTAGTAGATATGCAACAAATCCTCAACATCTATTAAACTTTTGGTAAGTTACGTGTTACCAAATTAGGTTGCAGATGTTCAACAGTGTATTAGTAGATATGCAACAAATCCTCAACAAGTTTTCAGCACATTTACCACCAAGATTTTTGTTGTTGTTATTGTTTGCATGTAGTTGTTAACTAGTTTATCAATAGACTTTCAGTAAACATTCAGATGCCTATAAGTAGCAACACAACATAATTTAAAATGAACTTTAATCAAATATAAAGTTAGGGTTAGGTACAATTTTCATACATGTATTTGCAAGAGTGTTCAATTAACTATTCGTTGCATTTAACCTAACTTTCAGTAGACAGTTAATTTACTTGAAGGTACATTTATCTGCTCATCTGTTGTCACACTAGGCCCATCAAAATGAAGTGAAAACCTAAAAAATGCTGTTGAATTACTGTAAAGAGCCAACACCACAGACAGCATGGTTACTAGTCAGTAAATGTTCAGCAGATAGTCAACAGACAGGTAGTAGCAACACTGATGCAAGTATTTGAAGAAAAAGATACAACAGCACAACACGTATACAAGAACATAAAAATAAATACCCGAGTCATTAGTTCGTCCAACTGCTTTTAATTTATTGATGTCAAAACAAAAATAAAATATAAAAATGAACAGCCCAGGTTATTAAGCTGAAGAAAACATTCGGTTCAGGACAATTAAGAACAATTGTGGTTACATTTGAAGAGTTCAGATGCAAAACCTTTAAGTGCCATATAACATTCATTCATTCTTTTTCTTTTCGGCTTAGTCCCTTTATTAATCAGGGGGTGCCACAGCGGAATGAATCGCCAACTTATGCGTTTTACGCAGTGGATGCTCATCCAGCTGCAACCCATCACTGGGAAACATCCATACACACTCATTCACACACATACTGTACACTACGGATAATGTAGCTTACCCAATTCACCGGTACCGCATGTCTTTGACTTGTGGGGGAAACCTGAGCACCCGGAGGAAACCCACACGAACACGGGGAGAACATGCAAATTCCACACAGAAACGCCAACTGACCCAGCCAAGGCTCGAACCAGCAACCTTCTTGCTGTGAGGCGAACGTGCTACCCACTGTGCCACCGTGATGCCGCCATATAATTTGTTTTTCTAAAATTCACATTTTTTTCAGGCTCAGTTCAGTAATTTAACTATTTTTGTGGCAAAGAATTGTTTTTTTTCATTGTCTTCAACAGTAGGCTTAAAAAAAACTAATTTTAGAAAAACAAATTAGAGGTGGCGCAGTGGGTAGCACGTTCGCCACACAGCAAGAAGGTTGCTGGTTTGAGTCTTGGTTGGGTCAGATGGCATTTATGTGTGGAGTTTGCATGTTCTCCTATGTTGGCGTTTCCTCCACAAGTCCAAAGACATGTGGTATAGGGAAATTGCGTAAGCTAAATTGTCTGTAGTGAATACGTGTGAGAGTGAGTGTGTATGGATGTTTCCCAGTGATGGGTTGCTGCTGGAAGGGCATCCGCTGCGTAAAACATATGCTGGATAATTTGGCGGTTCATTCCGCTGTGGCGACCCTGGATTAATAAAGGGACTAAGCCGAGAAGAATGAATGAATGAATTTAGATGGCATTTAAAGATTTTTGCATCTGATCTTAATATTATCTCTTTTTTGGCATCATAAGCTTATTATATAAAGCTTATTTTGCTGTACTTTTTTGCTTTACATTTTATCAACAGTAAACAGAAACATTATTGAACAAAAAAACATACAATAAACATGGCCTTAACAATAAGTGACAAATCTACTCTAATCACTTATTCAGACAAAAAGGCAAAAGTGAACCCCTGCTTTTCATTGATAGGACTAATGCGAACATCTCCAACAATGAGCTCTCTACACTCTTGAGCGAACTCTTAATTTTCCTGGTGTGAAGCTGATGCTGTTAAATTGCTCCCTGTTAGTAAAGTACAGCTCTGCAATAGGAGTGAGCTGGGCCACTGCATTTTGAGGGACACCTTCACACTCTCTGGAATGCTCTGGTCATGGTTGCTCCACTCTTGTCAGCTTCAAAAGTCTTTTGTAGCGATGTATGACATCACGAACATTGTTAGCTGAAAAACAATTTAAAACAATTAATACCTCCATGACCAAATAATCAACAACCTATCCTAAGCCATTGAGCACGTAAAATTATAGAAATAAGCATCAATAACATCGTGCACATCTCTGTGTGTGTAAGAGCATGAAAAAAGTACATTTACATGTAAGAGAGCATGGTGATTGGTGGCCAAGTTAATTTTTTTGCCTTTATCACTGTGTCTGGACTTGAAAACAAGAATATTTATGCTTTTTAAAATCTAGTTTATAACAACTGACTAGTACTACCATTTAGGCTAAGTTGAAATGGATCTAAGAATCTATGTTGATGCGAGCTGATCACTTTACTTTAGGCCTACTTAAAACAGTAACACGGTCAAACCACAAGTAGCATTAGGTAAAAAACTTAATGCATACCTTTTCCTCCACGGTTGTTCCGTATGGATCGTTCACGGAGAACAAATTGGCTTTTTCTGCCGTTAAGGAAGCTTTATTTAGGCGGCAATCCTTTTTAAGTAGTTTTCCTGTAGAGGGCACTTAACTGCACATAATTTGAAGTCGAGTCTCTATGTCTTATGGGAGAAATTAAAAACACTGTGATATTTTATGAAAACGAATTATATTACTTCTAGCCATCTCATTTACACATCAAAATTGTCCTGCTAACATTTAAAAAATGTTAAATAAAGTTTTTTTTGAGTAATCGGAAATGACCATGTGATGACAGCGCTTAGAAATGTAACAGGTACCATGTGACATCGACGTATGTTAGTACTCCGAACAGTCGGGATAATATAATTCAAAACAAACTTTACTAAGATTTATAATTAGATTAATATTATGAATGCAAACCGCACAGAAAAAAAAAATATTTCATTTAAAAGAAAACGTAGCCCTTAAACATCTGCGCCGTCAAGTCCCGCCCATTTCCGGATTTGACTTTTCCGCGCCAGCAGAACATTATGCTGCATCGTGTTGTAGCAGTTTAGGTAATGAATTTTCGCGAATTTAAATTATAAAGTAAATTAAGTAAAAATAATAGGTTCTGCTGTGTAGATGGGCACTTTTTTAACATCACTCATTGGGAGAGTTTATGTTAGTGAAACAAACAAGTCACGCCTGAAATTAATAAAGTGGATGCAAAGAAAAAGATTATTCCATGGTAAAATGAAGTGCAGACGATGCAAGAAAAGCATGAAAATTTTGACATCGTCTTGTAAAGGCAGTTGCAACTGGTAAGTATAAATTTATCCATATCATTCATTTTCTATTCGGCTTAGTCCCTTTATTAATCCGGGGTCACCACAGCGGAATGAACCGCAAACTTATCCAGCACATGTTTTATGCAGCGGATGCCCTTCCAGCTGCTACCCATCTCTGGGAAACATCCATACACACTCATACACTACGAACAATTTAGCTTACGCAATTTCCCTATACCACATGATTTTGGACTTGTGGAGGAAATCCACGGCAAGATAGGAGAACATGCAAACTCCACACATAAATGCCATCTGACCCAGCCAAGGCTCAAACCAGCAACCTTCTTGCTGTGTGGCGAACGTGCTACCCACTGCGCCACCTCTAATTTGTTTTTCTAAAATTAGTTTTTTTTAAGCCTACTGTTGAAGACAATGAAAAAAAACAATTCTTTGCCACAAAAATAGTTAAATTACTGAACTGAGCCTGAAAAAAATGTGAATTTTAGAAAAACAAATTATATGGCGGCATCACGGTGGCACAGTGGGTAGCACGTTCGCCTCACAGCAAGAAGGTTGCTGGTTCGAGCCTTGGCTGGGTCAGTTGGCGTTTCTGTGTGGAATTTGCATGTTCTCCCCGTGTTCGTGTGGGTTTCCTCCGGGTGCTCAGGTTTCCCCCACAAGTCAAAGACATGCGGTACCGGTGAATTGGGTAAGCTACATTATCCGTAGTGTACAGTATGTGTGTGAATGAGTGTGTATGGATGTTTCCCAGTGATGGGTTGCAGCTGGATGAGCATCCACTGCGTAAAACGCATAAGTTGGCGATTCATTCCGCTGTGGCACCCCCTGATTAATAAAGGGACTAAGCCGAAAAGAAAAAGAATGAATGAATGTTATATGGCACTTAAAGGTTTTGCATCTGAACTCTTCAAATGTAACCACAATTGTTCTTAATTGTCCTGAACCGAATGTTTTCTTCAGCTTAATAACCTGGGCTGTTCATTTTATATTTTATTTTTGTTTTGACATCAATAAATTAAAAGCAGTTGGACGAACTAATGACTCGGGTATTTATTTTTATGTTCTTGTATACGTGTTGTGCTGTTGTATCTTTTTCTTCAAATACTTGCATCAGTGTTGCTACTACCTGTCTGTTGACTATCTGCTGAACATTTACTGACTAGTAACCATGCTGTCTGTGGTGTTGGCTCTTTACAGTAATTCAACAGCATTTTTTAGGTTTTCACTTCATTTTGATGGGCCTAGTGTGACAACAGATGAGCAGATAAATGTACCTTCAAGTAAATTAACTGTCTACTGAAAGTTAGGTTAAATGCAACGAATAGTTAATTGAACACTCTTGCAAATACATGTATGAAAATTGTACCTAACCCTAACTTTATATTTGATTAAAGTTCATTTTAAATTATGTTGTGTTGCTACTTATAGGCATCTGAATGTTTACTGAAAGTCTATTGATAAACTAGTTAACAACTACATGCAAACAATAACAACAACAAAAATCTTGGTGGTAAATGTGCTGAAAACTTGTTGAGGATTTGTTGCATATCTACTAATACACTGTTGAACATCTGCAACCTAATTTGGTAACACGTAACTTACCAAAAGTTTAATAGATGTTGAGGATTTGTTGCATATCTACTAATACACTGTTGAACATCTGTTGAAGATTTCATGAATATCTCCTGATACACTGTTGAACATCTAGAACCTAAATGTTGAGGATTTGTTTCATATCTACTAATACACTGTTGAACATCTGTTGAAGATTTGTTTCATATCTACTGATACATTGTTGAACATCTAGAACCTAAATTGGTAACACTTAACTTACCGAAAGTTTAATAAATGTTTACATGTTGTAGACATTGTAATGATTGCCTAAGAACATTTAAAAGACAATCTACAGATACTACCCAGATGAGAGTAAACAGATAAGAACTTGAAAAGTAACTTATGGTCAGCAGACTATCTAAAGGGGGACCATCAAAATAAAGTGTTACTGTTTTTTTTTTATCATTTAGAGTTTAAAAGTTGGAATGATCTCTATGAATAGGGCTTAGTGGGGTTAACTGTGAAGAGCACACAACCATGAACTATGATTCTAACTACAGCTCTGTAGATGATGTGGTTGCAAACGTACATAAAAGTTTGCAATGCATATTGCAATGTTCATTGGAACTATGTATTTGGGAAACACCAAATCAACAAACTATGTTTGTAATGACAGAACTTGCAATCTTAGTTGGCTAACAGTGGTTTTTGGAAATGCACGTTCAGATGTTCATCACATTGTGTTCATCACTGCATCACTCATATGTGTGTAACACCATCATGGTATACAGGGACATGGTTTGGTTTAGCAGGACTTGTGTATGTAGTCCCATAGACAAGGGGTTTTCAAACTGTGGGGCACGCCCCACCAGGGGGGCACCAGCACCTATTAAGGGGGCGTGAGAATTTGAGGCGTGCACTCAAGTAAATTATGATGACAATTTTAATGCGTTCACTAGAGGCAATATGATTAACGTGAACATTTCATAAACATTTCATTCATGCCCACGTGACAAACTGGGGTATTAGAGGTGAGTAATGGAGTAATACCGCACGCCAAATGGAAAGAAAAAACTTCCGCATTTCGCGGTGTGTGTGCGTACGCGCGCATGGTCCATCACTGACAGCCGTGTGTGTGGATCTTGTCACAAAATGCAGCGAAAAGTCCTACATGACGGTAATAGTTTGATTGCAGTGTTTACTTCAATAATGCCACTAATATCTGCATACTCCACATGTCTTAATTCCATTTCTGTTTAGTTCAATTATGACTTTAGTCGGATTAAGGTCATCAAAAATTGCTGTTTACATGGTAGTCACTTAATCAGAGTATTGTCTTAATCCTCAGATCTTATTAAAGTATTGTTGCCCATGTAAACATACTCAATGTTCGACTGAACCACACTGTCAGGGCTCTGCGAACTTGGCTTTGCGAAGCAGCATTTTCTGTATTTAGGTACATCGAAAGCAAGGAGGCTATGGCTCACGCTTGTTGACAGTGGAAGATGATTTACGGTTAACGTTAGTCGTGTCAGGAATCCAACCACAGATTAGCATGATTTCCTCACAGAAACAGGCTTAGCCATCACACTGAACCAGGTAAACTGTATATTTATGTTTCAATGTAATTAATTATACGCACATTAAATGCAGCAAGTCATATGTGAATGATGTTTGCACATGCATTATAATTTTGGCTTGAGGGAGGGGTGGGGGTGGCCGCGTGAGTGAAATTGGACAAACTTGGGGGGGGCGTGTGTCCTTAAAGTTTGAAAACCCCTGCCATAGACACGAGTTCATCACTGTGTCACTCATATGTGTGTAACACCATCATGGTATACAGCAGGGCTAATATTGTATTGTTGCTGTTGTTAGCCTGCATCCACTTGTTTCTTTCAAACAGTTGCCATGTCAAAAAAAATTATACTACACTGCACAAATTCTAGGGTGTTTTATTTTAGATAAATTACAGTGATACCTGTGTTGGTTTAAAAGACATATTTAAGTAACTTGTCATGTATCTTCCGAAAATGTCTTTACACTGAAATCACAGTGGTACGGATTTTCCCGAAGCAGAGGAAAGTGTTCTGAGGATTTGAAAACACGATACAATGCTTTTTAATATCAGATTTAAATAAAAAAAAAAACATAAAAAAAACATAAGTAGGCCTAAATTAAAAGGATGGTGCATTAAATGAGTTTACTATTTAAACAACCCTACACAATTTCAATGTTGCTTTTATATATATATATATATATATATATATATATATATATATATATATATATATATATATATATATATATATATATATATATATATATATATACTGGCAAAAACCTGAACTAAAAACCTTTTTAAAAGAACACACCAAAAATACGTACACATTTTTCAAAAGTGTTTAAAGCAAGCTGGGCAATATTCTTCATTATAGGCTGCACAATATATCTCATCAGCATTAATATTGCAATGTGCCCATCTGCAGTAGTCACATCTGCAATGTTGAGCAGCACAGCAGTTCAGAGTACATGTGATTTGTGGAGTCACTGCAGATTTTAACCAAAATTAAAGTTAAAAATGATTATTTGCATGTAATTTCAAAGAGTTTAATACATTCAGGCACAAGAAATTATAACTTTTATATCTTAAACAAATATTAATTGTATTAAGACTAGTGTTATTTTACATTTCATTATTTAGTTTCTCTACTGAATGCTCCACACACAAAGAAACATAAAACACTGTTTATCTCAGTTTTGTCTTTGCTCTACTCTATTTATACTACAATTACTGCCTGTAAATTGTTTTATGCATGATTCAATCAGTCCCCTTGTAAGAAATCAATCTACGTTAAAAGATCGATTGGGAATTATTAGCTCATATCAATGACTCGGATCCTGAAGATTTGAATCATTGATTCGACTCAATTGAGTTGGATTGAATCAGATCAAAGATTCAAACTTTATCTGAAGTCTGTCCCGCAAATAGAGACATCACATTTTACTAATCTCGTCTATATTATTTTCGTGGCCAAGCGATAATAACATAACACAGAATAGGGTTAACTTTTAGCAAGGTAACACGATCTATAGCTTGAGGCAAAGAAGCACATAAACAAGAACACAGTTCTTACAAAGGAGAACAAAGATTTATTGCTCTATGCTACGATACATGAGGCTAATCTACGTAATAAACAAAACGACAAACAAACGCACACACACACACACACACACACACAACCACACACACACACACACACACCACACACACACACACACACACACACACACACACACACACACACACACACACACACACACACAGGCAGTTCAGAGGATGCAAAATGAGTTGACAAACAGTCCCGAATCATCTAGTATTTCGTACTAGATCTTAGAATCACCTGAGAAACCACAAAAGCAGAGATTTGACTCATCTTTAACTGCTTAAAATCATATGCACCAGATCAGAAAGAGACAACAGTTGTTGTGTACTTGCGAGTTTGTTGAAGTCTTCTTGACTGGATTTTCCCTCGCCGGGTTGGCTTGAAGAAACACGTGGTGCTCACGGGTGGCTTCTCTGTGACGTCGCTGGGACTCACTCGGGCGTGAGTGGAGCTGGTTGTCCTGGGTGACCGGGGTAACGGACTCCGTAAGAGTCAGTTCGTGGAAGTTTCAGAGGTTTCAAAAACTTAAGAGGTTTGGATGAAGAGTTTGTGGTGACCCAATCGCGTGGTGGCAATTGGGGGCAGAGAAGCAACAGCTTGATGCAAAAGGCACACAGATTTGGGGCTGCAGTGGGCTTTAAGGGAGACGTATTGATCCGTCCTTCGAACACTATCGTCCAATGAACGGCAAGATGAAGGGCGGGGCCACGCCCCATACCAGTGTAATCAGGTTTAATCATTAACCAACTGCGAGAGACTTCACGTGGTAAAATCTCTGGTAAAATTGTAACTATCTGACATCAAATGTTACAAGACGAATACGGTTCGTATTACAAAATTCTCATTTACAGCAAAGTATTGCAAATAAAAAGGGGTTTTGTTTAAATACAAACATAAAGCATTTCAGACACATACAGATCATTTCAGCCTGTTATGATGGTGAAATCACACATTATGAACCTGGTTGGTTGGAATAAACACAGCACATCAATACCTATAAATGTCTTTCAAAATATCAAATTTTGCCTTGGTTATAACCTTTATAAGAATTGTCTTTAAGTCTCTAATTCATTTCTTTGTCAGTAAATTTTGTCCATCTCGTGGTCGAACGCATGGCCACCAGATCACATGATCGGTCATCCAAAAGTCTTGTGATGAGAGATCCTGAAGGCTACATTGTCCTAGATGGCTAATAATTTAGGAAATGGCTGAAAGCATCTCTGTCCGTTTATGGATAGGGTATTGGGGGAAGAGAGTCGAATGAATTGGCCCCCCTGTTATTCTGCCGGTACAAGCCTCGGAGCAAATGAAGCAATTTGCGCTCAACATTCAAACCCTGATTCGAACTGGTCTTAATTCAGTGAGTTCCTTCACCTACAAAATCATGCCAATCAATGTAAATTAATGAATTATTTCCAAACAGAGCTATTCAACCTATCTGGTGAAATTGTATTTATATCACAATATAAAAGGCAGAACAACAAAATATTGCAATATCAGTTTTTTTTTTCAACATCGCACAGCCCTACTTTATTCTGCCAACACATGACTGGTGATAACCTGGCACATCAATCACAGGCAATCTGAAAGATCATGTAGGGTAATTAATCACAATTGCCTCGACATTAAAATAATGTTGAACAGCTTTTGTCAATATAACAAGAATCAATGGTACAAAAATTGTTTAATAATAGAAAAGTACCCATTTACCCAAGCAAGTGAATGTATATGGTCATTACGTAGTCCACAAAAATAACATAAATCGCTGTAAATACACTATACTGAAAATATAAGAGTTTAGACATAATTATACTATTAAAAATGTCACCAGCATCACTGTAGTGTCCTTTACAACCACAAAAGGTAATATATAGGGGTTAACACTTCCTTGGGCCTCACAAAAGAATCTGTCCCCCATTGTTTTAGTGTAAAGAAAAGGTTCTTTAAATAATAGTCATTAGACATAATTTTTCCATTAAAAACATGACCAGCACCACTGTATTTTGTTTTGTATTCTAAATATGTAATATGTAGTGGGGAAACATTTCTTTGGGCCATGTAAAAGAATCTGTTTCCCATGTCTTTTCAATAAGACCCCTTTATACATAGTAAAGAAGATTTTAAAAGTTAATAAAAACATTTGAGTCTATCTTTTAATTGTATTCTGTGCTGTATCCATAATTTTAGTATAAATACTCTTTCTGCAGATGAAAACTGTTAGATACAATTATGACATTAAAAAGACATCATTGTATTGTTGTTTTGTTTTTTAATCCAGGAAACTTCCCTGGTTCACAGAAAATCTGTTCCCATGTTTTCATATGCAGACATAAGCGACAAGTGTTTACAGAAATAGCCTTTGCAATTTTAAACATTACAAACATCATCGTGAGTTACCTAAAACAAGAAGAGAGTAATTTTGGGTTATAGGCTTAGGGTTTAGGCTTATTTGAAAGACAAGGCTTGTTTGAAAGAAACACGAGAGAACACACAGTGAGTGCGTGCAAAAATTACAATTACAAAATATAATAAATTGTTTAATGCAACCAACATTGAGCTCGTTAATACAGCAAAAGCAGCATGAGCTGATTCACTAGTGAAGCGAAAGCATGACGTCATTATTGAGAAAATGCGCATGCGCTGTGAAGGGGGAACAGGGGAACTGAATTCTCCGGAACACCTGCACAAATTAAGCCCTGCGTATGCGGGAGATGTCTTGCATAGGCGATGTCTGATTAACCTATTGATGAAAGGTATTAGATTCTTAAAAACTATAAGTTGAAAAAAAATAGTTACTTATAGTATTTATAACCTTCCATGCTTAATTATAATTAAAATTGATAGGTTTTTTTATGAAGTTTTTATTATGAACATTATATACTTTTTGTCAAATTAATGAATTGTTCTTCTATAAGTCATTTAGTGCTATCATATCATTGCATTGACCAAATTCCCTGTGTGTATGTGGTAACTTTATAGGACACAGTAAGGGAACAAATTCTTCAAAGACTGCTTTCCAGAGTCACTTATGCCCTGGAACATTCTCCTTTGGACATTGAATACTTGCAGTTTGTTTGCCGTCAAGAAATGACTTTGATTGCTGGTTTGTCAGCAAACATTGGGATTTCACAGGACTTAGTCAGAGGATTGATGGACTTGGATTCTCTTATTCAGCAGCACAAGGAAGAGCAGCAGGTGGCAACTGTAATAGAGATTGAAAGACCAAATGGACGTGGACGTCCAAGAATTCATATATCAGAAGACCAACTAATCCATTTTTTGAATCTTGGATTACCTCAGGAAATTATCAGTAAAATTTTAGGTGTCTCTCGTACAACACTCCATCGACGGATGAGAGAATGTAGTTTGTCAGTCACATCCCTCTACAGTAACTGCACAGATGAAGAACTTGATACTTTGGTGTCTGAAATCAAGAGCACTATGCCAAATATAGGGTGCAGGGTTGTTAGAGGAGCCCTCACTGGTAAAGGACATAGAGTACAGTGGGACAGAATTCGTGCATCTATGCATCGTGTTGATGGTCTTGGTGTTCTCTCACGGATGTCCCAGCTTGGTTGTGTTGCTCGGCGAACTTATTCTGTACCATACCCCAAGTATCTTGTGCATATAGATACAAACCATAAGCTCATAAGGTAAATTTAATTTGGTAACACTTTATATTAAGATCATGTTTATAATGCATTATAAGTGTATTATTAGGCCATTAAAATTAGCACATAATAAAAAAAAATTATGTTCCATTATATTATGAATATTATTCAGAACAGTTTTAAAGTATTATAATATTTAGTTATTTGTTGTTATAGCCTTCAAGAGTGAGATGATTTATAACACACAGTTGAACATGAACTTATGGATACAACAAGTTCAAGTAAACTTGTCTTATCCTAAATTTTTTTTAAACAGTCGTAAGATCAAATATCAGTTATGATGTATGTGCAACATGACACATTTTCTTTGAACTATCTGTATTGTCATATCAGTTGGACTATTTTGATCGTACTCTTTAGAATAGCTGTTAAGTAAGCCATGTCAACTATAGCAGTCATTACAGTATTAGTAGTATGTCCATTAAATATAGGTTGTTTATTTTTATGGTTCTAAACAGACAAACTGACTATAAATAACTTTGCAAGTATGTCAACAGTCTACCCACACTAAATTTACCCTAAGCCAAACTAAATGTAACCTAACATATTAACATTGCATTTTTTTCAGTTGTAATTATTACCTGGCTCACATCAAAATTAATATTAGCTTTAGATGGAAGACACAACACCTAACCACTCACAATATGTAGTGAGATACTGTGCAGACCTTAAGTAAACAATGTCAACTAAACATTGCCATGACAACTATACAGCCCATTATAAATGTAAATGTATTTTAATATGATGTTCATTGTGTTGAAAGTAATAATGGGATATGTGTAAACATTATAATGTTTCAATTGTTTTATAGTTATTTACAAGATGATGTAAAAAAGTTTTTTATAATGCATTATGCATTCATTATAATGCCTTAAGAATACCCTTATAAATGTGGGCTTTATAGTTACCTTTAATGTTTCTGGTAGGGATGCTCCGATCAGGATTTTTGCAGCCGATACCAAGTACTGATTCTTTGTGATGGTGATCGGCCAATACTGAGTACCGATTCTGATGCTTCAAGCTTTATAATACATGAAGCACATTTTCCCCCTAAGTATGATAATTAAGTGGAGATCTTGCCTTACACCTCAGAGAATAAATGAAGAATGTTACATATAATCCCTCAAACATGTCTCTTATAACCATTTAGTGTGATCATGTCATGGTCAGAAGCAACTTTACAGAAAATAATAGATAAAACACATGCAAAAAAATGGTAAGAAAAACAACTAACAAAGCAATTTGAAAACATTGCAAATGATGGAAGAAGAGTTCGACATGTCTCAATCAAGAAAAAGTACATATTTGATGCATAAGATGTTAAAACGCACATCTATAAATATATATTTATTTATTGCAGTAAGTATATTACAAAAAGGTATATTATGAAATATTCAATTAAAACATTTTTTTTTTACGTTTTTAATTGTATTTCAGCCAGGTTTTAGTGAACTTGCAATATTGTCAAAAACACAGAACTCTCAGTTCTTATATATGTAAAGGTCTAAACACATGCAAGACCATTCCAATATTTTGCTCTCCAACTAGCATTTCTGGTTCCTCTGCATATAAACTCGTAAACAGACACCTGTGATCGGTTCATGAGATCGGCCAGATTGGCGAGTACCGATCGAGTCATAAAATGTGATTATCGGCCGATACCGATCTCTGGCAGATCGATCGGAGCATCCCTAGTTTCTGGTATTTTTTGCGTCAAATGGGATGTGTGCAATTATTGTAAATGTAAAAATATGTAGGTTTTTACACACATTTTATGGATTATACTGTTGTCTATCTATTCTAGGTTTAAAGGAAAACTAATTTGATGACAAAAGTTTTTGGTCATTGTGATATTCTTTTGTTATGCAACATGTCTTGCCTTTGATATATTCTTTTTTCAAATTAGATACAACATGGTTATCTTTGGGGGTGTGGATGGATATTCAAGAAAGGTACAACATTTAAACATGCTTTTAGTTGTAAACTGGTCACTGTATAAAAAAGAACTCTCTTGACATGTTTTTGTACTTAAAGATATATATATATTTGAATGAGTGTTATTTAATATGCTATTTATCTTTCAGATCATGTATTTACACATTGCAGACAATAACCACTCTGAAACAACCCTTCAGTTTTTCAAAGAGGCAGTGGAAGAGTTTGGGTTTCCCTTAAGGTAATGTTTTATAATTAACATATTTAACATACACTAAATTTTAAATTGTTTCTGTAATGCTGCACAGTTTTTCTCTTAATCCAGTTAATGTAAATAATAATTTAAAAATATATATTTTAATACAGTTTTTTACAATGGCTATGACAGTTTTTTCAATACATTTAACAAGTTTGCTAAACTCTTAACACACCAACACACCTAAAACACACAATTGTCAAAACAGTTAATTTCATGCTCAAAATCACACATCGTAAACTAAACTCCAAAACTACTTTTCAAAATACAATAATAAACCAACACAACACACCACGTCTAACAAAACACTGCAAACATGTTTCAAAATCAAATAAATATTCAAAACACTAACACATGTTCTCTTCCAACAGGAACATTTAGTCAATCATAACACATTGACAATAAAAACACTATCATCAGCTGACATTACAGAAACAGCATTATTTTATGTGTCAGATCTGCCCTTATTTTTGAAGACTCTCTACATTTTTGTGTTGTTGGGTTTAGTAAATGCATGCATTTTGTTTATTTTGCTGCATAAATTCAGTACAAAAAATGAACGAGCATCTCAGAGTAGCTTTATAAAATGTACAGTTTATGTAAAAAAATATACATAAAATACAGACACAGAATTGCTGCAGTACAGACTTTATTTGCAAAATGACATCACTGCAAGATATACACACAGAAAAAGCACTATAGTTAGTTTTTTACAATCGCTACGACAGTTTTTTCAATACATTTAACAAGTTTGCTAAACTCTTAACACACCAACACACCTAAAACACACAATTGTCAAAACACTTAATTTCATGCTCAAAATCACACATTGTAAACTAAACTCCAAAACTACTTTTCAAAATACAATAATAAACCAACACAATACACCACGTCTAACAAAACACTGCGAACATGTTTCAAAATCAAATACAGTTTTTTACAATGGCTATGACAGTTTTTTCAATACATTTACAGTTTTTTCTGAATGCTTAAACTCTAACCAAGATTCTTATTGCACAATTTATAAAACGATTAATTCTTATAGCAAAACCACTCACTGAGTTTGCAAAATTAAAAGCACAAACACTGCTTTGCACTAAGTTTGCAATTTTGTAACACATACTTTGCAAAATTGTAGGTACAATCCACTGCACAGGACTCATTTTGCAGAACTGTAAACACAACTCAAAGCTTTACACTGAATTTCCAAATGATCAACACACTCCTAGCAAAGCTATACACATGTATGGCTATTATTTACACTATTTTGCCAACTGTCTGGCACACGGTCACATGTGAAAACTGATTTAGATAATTAGTTCACTTTGCAATCAGATACTTTCCCCGGTGCCTTGGACTAGAGGACATTGCATGTGATGTAGATGAAATTTTGTGGCCGGACCCAGAGAGACGACACGATGTAATCAGATTTAATTTTTTTTCTCAGTGAAATTACTATTTTGTGTTTTGATTTGGAAAAACACTTGTGTTTGTTTTGATGTGTGTAAATAAACACCAGTACTTGAAGTTTGCATCCCTGTATGCTTACAGAACTATGAGAAAGGTATGACCCCAAACTGACATAGCCTAGCTTGTGCTCAGAGAAGGCAAAAGCCAGATGTTTTTCTTTATTTTCTTTATAATTTTTTATATTTGCCTTTCAAAAACAACAATTTAGGCCAAACTCAATTCAAACATAATCTTGCACACACTGACTGAGACATGTCATACAGTGAATCAAATATAAAGCCATAAAATTACACACACAAAAACAAAACAAACAACAAACAAATAAATCAACAAACAAAAAATATATATATATATAAAATAACTTGACAAAAAAAGAACAACATATCGTGCAGACATCAAATAGAAACTCTGTAAGGGGTTAAATAAAAGCATATTCTTGAAACAAATCATATAATTGTTTAGTCTTCTCACTCTTCATTATTTTTAAAGCCTCTGCAAAGGCGGCAAACTCGTTTTTAAAGATCAGTTGAGAAGCTGTTTTTAAAGCAAAAGCCAGATGTAGTTTTTATTTATTCCATCAGTGTGTAGTTGCCGTATTGTGTGCTTATTAATGTGATGGCTTGTGTTAAATGTTTGATACAAAAATACCATTTTTACGAAGGTTTGAAGAGTTAAGCAAGGTTTATTAGCTTTTGCAAGAGAACTAAAATGTTTTGCAGATTTGGTGAAGAGTTTGCTTATTGGTGTGTAGAGTTTTGCAAAAATAGCCAATAGTTACAAAAAATGTGCTTAAGCTTTCAGAAAAAACTGTAACAAGTTTCCTAAACTCTTAACACAGTTAGCAACAATCCGCCTCTGTAGGCTATACATTTTACACATTTCTTGTTGCTTTGATACAAAATGCATACATTTAACACTAATTTCAAATGCTTGAACTTCTTTTACACACAAGCTCAACCAAGACCAAAACAATGTAATTTTACAGTCAAATTTACAAATGCTTTCACACTGTGTATAGTAATAGTAATGTATAGTATAGTATAGTATATATGTATATATATATATATATATATATATATATATATATATATATATATATATATATATATATATATATATATATATATATATATATATATATATACTATACTATACTATACATTACTATTACTATACACAGTGTGTTTTGCAGTAAACTACTCTATAAACCTGGAGTTCATTAGTACATGTAGTAGATATACAGTACAGTACTGCATTTACATACACTGTGTCTAATTACTTTCAGAGAGTCATGGAGTTGGAGGCCAATCAAGTCCCACATGAAATTATCTATGTTGACGAGGCTGGCTTCAACTTGGGGAAAAAGGATTTCGCCATGGGAGAAACATACAGTTTTTTACAATCGCTATGACAGTTTTTTCAATACATTTAACAAGTTTCCTAAACTCTTAACACAGTTAGCACAACATCCGCCTCTGTGGGCTATACATTTTACACATTTCTTGTTGCTTTGATACAAAATGCATATATTTAACACTAATTTCAAATGCTTGAACTTCTTTTACACACAAGCTCAACCAAGACCAAAACAATGTAATTTTACAGTCAAATTTACAAATGCTTTCACACAGTATGTCAGAACAGATAACACCATGTTCTAAACAAAACTTACATAGGCTAAAGCCAAAGTGAACAGCTGTTCATATTGTGAATCTTAACACAAATATATTTCCTGTATTTTATTCCATTGCTAATGAGAAACAGCTTATTGCAGTTATGTAAATACATGAATCACAGCAGATTCCCATCTAGGAATCACACTCAGGTGTTGAGGTTTTTCCAATTACATGATCATATGTTCTATAAGAGGACTCTTTGGACTGATCTTGAAGGAACAATATAAAGCAACACAAAGAAAAAAAGAAAAAATGCCTGCACAAGGGAGAGGAAGACGAGTACCAGGACAAGGGAGAGGAGTGGGGCAGGGTAGAGGGAGAGGAGTGGGACAAGGACCAGGGAGAGGAGTGGGGCAAGGTAGAGGGATAGGAGTGGGACAAGGACCAGGGAGAGGAGTGGGGCAAGGTAGAGGGAGAGGAGTGGGGCAAGGTAGAGGGAGAGGAGTTAGAATGTGTGGTGGCGCTCAAAGAAGGGCCAGAGCTAGGGTAACTGATCAAATAAGAGCTACTATCATTGACCATGTCATAAACCATGGGCTATCATACAGAGAGGCTGGTGAACGAGTACAGCCGAATCTCAGCCGGGACACAGTGGCATCCATTGTCCGTATTTTCAGAGAAACCAACAGGTAGGATATTGCTTCTCCTACAGTAAAGTGTAAATAACCATTTACTGTATTAGAGTGACTGTATGCCTACGGTCTCTAAAATGTAACTGTATTTTGTCCCTCTAAGGATTCAACGTCTACCTCCCTCAGGGGGCAGAGGAGAGCTCTTGAATGAAGAACAGGAACTTGCTATTGTCAACATGGTGATTGCTGACAATGAAATAAAACTGAAGGACATTCAGTCCAGAGTTGTAGAGGACAACCTTGTCTTTGGGAACATTGCAGCAATCAGCATAACATCAATTTCTCGGACTCTAGATAAACACAGAGTCCGAATGAAACAACTATACAAAGTTCCTTTCGAAAGGAACAGTGAGCGAATCAAAGAACTCCGTCACCAATACGTCCAGGTAAGTTTATGCAATACAGTCATTGCTGTACTATACACAGTGTGTTTTGCAGTAAACTACTCTATAAACCTGGAGTTCATTAGTACATGTAGTAG
This sequence comes from Danio kyathit, assembly GCA_903798195.1. Lineage (NCBI taxonomy): Eukaryota > Metazoa > Chordata > Actinopteri > Cypriniformes > Danionidae > Danio > Danio kyathit. The sequence continues at coordinate 76,788 of CAIGQS010000172.1, forward strand.
ATGTACAGTACAGTACAGCATTTACATACACTGTGTCTAATTACTTTCAGAGAGTCATGGAGTTGGAGGCCAATCAAATCCCACATGAAATAATCTATGTTGACGAGGCTGGCTTCAACTTGGCGAAAAGGCGTCGCCGTGGGAGAAACATAATAGGCAAAAGGGCCACAGTTACCGTGCCGGGCCAGAGAGGAGCCAACATCACCATGTGCGCTGCAATCTCCAACAACGGTGAACTCCTACATAAATTTCAGATTGGCCCCTACAACACCGACCGCCTTCTCCTGCTTTTAGAAGACCTGCATGAAAGACTGGTGCCAGAGGTAGAAAGGGGACAGGTGGGAGACCACTTGCCAATATATGTTATCACGTGGGACAATGTGGCATTCCACCATTCCCATGCAGTCACAGCCTGGTTTGACGCCCATCCAAGGATGATGTCCCATTTTCTTGCCCCTTACTCCCCTTTCCTCAACCCCATTGAGGAGTTTTTCTCAGCCTGGAGATGGAAGGTTTTTGACCATCGTCCACATGACCAAATGGCCCTCCTGGATGCAATGGATGCTGCATGTCAAGACATCACAACTGAACACTGCCAGGAGTGGATAAGGCATACCAAAAGATTCTTCCCACGATGCCTTGCCAGAGAAGATATCAGGTGTGATGTGGATGAGAACATGTGGCCAAATGCAGAAGACCGGGCAGAATAAAAGATTACACCGTTTTATTTTGAGTTTTTTTTTTATTATTATAATTCCAGTGCTTTTTTTGTTTTCATATCTTGCAGTAATGTCCTTTGCAAATACACTAAAGTCTGTACTGCAGCAATTCTGTGTCTGTATTTTATTTTTTTTACATAAACTGTACATTTTACAAAGCTACTCTGAGATGGTCTTTAATTTTTTTGTACTGAATTTATGCAGCAAAAGAAACAAAATGCATGCATTTACTAAACCCAACAAAACAAAAATGTAGAGAGTCTTCAAATATAAGACCAGACACATAAAATAATGCAGTCTCTGTAATGTCAGCTGATGATAGTGTTTTTATTGTCAATGTGTTATGATTGACTAAATGTTCCTGTTGGATGAGAACATGTGTTAGTGTTTTGAATAATGATTTGCTTTTGAAACATGTTCACAGTGTTTTGTTAGACGTGGTGTATTGTGTTGGTTTATTATTGTATTTTGAAAAGTAGTTTTGGAGTTTAGTTTACAATGTGTGATTTTGAGCATGAAATTAACTGTTTTGCCAATTGTGTGTTTTAGGTGTGTTGGTGTGTTAAGAGTTTAGCAAACTTGTTAAATGTATTGAAAAAACTGTCATAGCGATTGTAAAAAAAGTGTAATATGGACCCTTTAGGTACAAATGGGTAGCTTCTGAAAAAGTACCACCCCAGTGACAGCTCTTGTACCTTTATTTCTGAGAGTGTACAGTGAAATAAAATGCTCTTTAGCCATATTAAAACACTATTCATGTGTGTGGGTAAAATTTACCCGCATGGCGGTTTTAGGTATAGAGCAATGCCTGGCGGTTCTAGTGTTAAAACAAGGTTCTAAATGAGTAAACTCTCTTTAAAAAAGATAAACTTAATTAAGACATTTGGCAAAAGGCCTAAAACAATGAATAAAACAAATATTGTTCCCCCACACAGGGTGGAGATGGGCAGTCTCATCAGCACCTGAGCCGGGGGAACTCCAGGCCCAGCCCATGTTTCTTTCATCAGACGATTCAGATCCAGCTGCACAGCCTCCTCGCATTGAACCGCTATCATTCAAGGTATAAGAGCCATACGTTCATTGTTTTTATTTGTTAAATTAATAAAAATGTGAAAAGCAAACTTATTGAAAAGCAAAAAATATTGTACTAAGTAATTTAATTTTTAATATAGAGTATATGCTGATGTAACTTCCGGAAAGGAAGAAGTTGTGTCATGAAGATGGAAGCAAGACAGTTTTACCATGCTTATATTTTACCATGAATACCATGCTTCAGATTTTGATGCCTTCGGGGTGAGAATGGGTTGCACATTAATACAGATATATACAGTATTACTAAAGCTGAACACTACTAGATGAGCAGTTCTGCTGGATATATCAGCTCATGTAGGAGTTCAGCAGACTCAACAGCTGATCCATTACTGAAAGAAACTCTAAATCTTATGATAAAATAAAGATTTATCTTGGAAAAATGAAGGACGAGCACTAATCACATGCAGCATTGATAATCACTGGCAACATCTGAAACTCTTATAAATATTCAATTAAAGTTAAAACAATGACGAGTAAAAACAGGACAGAAGAAGTCAGATTTATAATATAACTTCAGGGCATAGATATATACACTAGATATCGCATAGGTACCCTGAGCATGCGTCAATAGCGCCGCCACATTGGTACAGTGCTTCTAGGACAAACGTCATTCAACCGCACTAGTCAAGACAGTGTGCCAATGTGAAGAGGCTGGACTTTAGCGCTGTGTACGGATGTAGTAACGAGCAAACAAAGAAAACAAAGCACAAAGGCATCACATTTCATAGGTAAGATTTAGTTTTTTATGTTTTTGTATGTTATGAACTTTTGTGCTTAACAAGTAATGTTATTGATGATAATACACTCTCTTACTGCAGTCACCATAAGGCAAAGGAGCACCAACTCGCACAAATTCTAGGCTTATGCTAGTTTTGTTGAATAAAATAAGCAAACAAATGTTATGAAATATGACAACAAGACGCTGCGGTGCCAGAAACTTGTATTATTGTCGGCTAAGTGAACGAGTCGATCATAACGGAGATTTATTCACAAACGAATCGCTCTCTCCGTCAGAATGAGAAGTGAAAGCAGGAGAGGGGGTGTGTTTCAGGACATGGACTAGATCAAATTAAACAGGGAAGGAGGATAACGCATTTCCATGCACACAAACACACACTCTTTCTCGGCAATGCCCATGGAATCACTTATCTATCAATGTAGAAAAGTGATGTAAAATTATAATATTTCGTAATTGAAAAAAATATTTGCATACTGACCACCGGGGAAAACTCCCGATCATAGATATATGTGTATTTCTCTGGCTTTGGATCGCCACAGTCCTCCACTTCACCTTGGTCCTGCATTCATTTCAAAGGAGCGCTACCCTGTACTAAAATGGCGGCTCTATTGACGCATTCGTTCTAATAGACAACAGCAGGGTAGGCGACATCTAATATATTTATCTATGACTTCAGGGCACACAAGACTCAATAATACATTCATTATGGGTAAAGTGCATATAGACAAATGTTACACATATAAATTAATACATTTATAGTAAGAAGGCTCTAGTTTCAAAGAGTAACTAAAAATAAACATTTTGAGGATAAGTTTGGATAAAAGCATTTTTAGGAGAACTGGAAAAGTCAACGCAAAACACTTTACATTAAGTACACTTAACCATCATATCTCAGTAACATACATAAGTAAATAAATAAAGCTTACCCCTTAGTTCTGCCCACCAAGCCTGCAAAAGTACAGTAAAAACTATAAAAAAAAATAATTAACTGTTTTCTTATTAAATGCAGTTTAATTTAATTTATTCCTGTGATTCAAAGCTGTATTTTCATCATCATTACTACAGTCTTCAGTGTCACATGATCCTTCAGAAATCATTATAATATAATGAGCTGCTGTTGTATTATTATACATTTTTATTGGAACAAAATTACTAATGATGTTTCTTACAATTATTAGTGCTGAATAGATTTTTTTCTTGCTTCATAGTATCTTGGAAACTGATCCATTTAACTTTTATGATTCTTTAATAAATAAAAAGACAGTTCAAAATAATAGCTTTATTTGCATTTTTTTTTTACATCATACATCTCAAAAAAAGACTGCAAATAAAACTATTGTTTGAATCTTTGATTTGTTTAAATCAATAATAATCCATAAAAAATACATCTTTAGACTCATGCAATATCTAACTTTCTGACATGTTTTTGTTCCTCTCTGCTTGTATCTCAACATCTGCTGAACACCAGTCTAAAGTGTTCTTTTTAGAACCAGAGAGGCAATCATCTTTGGCTTTGTAAGTATATTTTGTGACTAATTGGACAACACCTTAATTTTTGTGCCTGTATATCAATAAAAATCTACTGAATCTGTTTTTATTATTTAATACATTGCAGACTTTTTTATTTATTTATCTCGGACATAAATTTAAGGGTTACAATAACGTTTATTTTAGCTATTTCGGTTGATGCTACTTACCAACTGAATTACATAATGAAAATTACTGAACAGCCAGAGTAGACTCCAAAAGACATTTCCAACATCGAAATGATACGATCCAATGCCAACCTTTAAGATAAAAAACAAACAAAAAATATTAAAATTCTGTCTCAGTTGTTCATATTTGTCTGTGGTAAACATTGACACTGACATTGAATTAAACCTATCTCAGTTTTTTCAAAGTTGAAATACATATAATCTACAAATAATAGTCTATTTCTGTTTACTCCGGTTGTAAATTGAATGGGGTTTATTAACCTCATTCAATCTCATCAATAAGACTGATTGGACTGTAAGAGCAGATTGGTTATTATAAACGGATTGTGTTTGTGAGCTGCCCGTCTATTTTGATCTGTTGTGTTTGTGACATTGCATAATATATTATGCAATGTCACTAACAGACGAATGAATTTATAAATGCTGCAAATTGGTCCTCAGTCCCTTGACCCCTCCTTCCAAATACTACTTATTTTACAGATGGCTTATTTGAAAACATGGCGAAAAAGAAAAAGAGAACTGAATCAACTTCTGCAGGACTCAGACCGTGAGGACAGTCTGCCTGTTACGCTTGATGTTTCTAGGAAGCAGGCACGAGGTCTCAGCAATTACAAAAACACGTATTTATTAAAGGACACTTACGAAGATCACCGAATGGACAGGACTAGAAGACAAACATCAACACACGTAGACAATTCATTACCGGACAAGGGACAGACTGAATGTGGGAACTTAAATACACAGAGACATGATGACGATAGGTGAAGGTAATGAACAGAACGACATGGCGGGAACGGGAACAAAGAAGCACATGGTGAGGATCACATGACAAAACACACACATGAGGAGGACAGGTTGTAACAGTACCCCCCCCTTTAAAAAGGCGCGTCCTCGCGCCTAAATAAGAGGAGGGGGTGACAGGAGAGTCTGAGAGGGAAGAACTGGAGTGCGTGGAAACAGGAGGAGGCCAGGGAGGAGTCACAGGAGGGAGGAGCCAGGAGGTGATTTGGAGGGCGTGGAACAGAGGGGGAGGCCAGGGAGGAGTCTCAGGAGGGAGGAGGAGCCAGGAAGGGAGGTGAAGCAGGAGGAGGAGGACCCAGGACACAGCCAGGAGGACGGCCCAGGGTGGAGTCGACGGAGGGAGGAGCCATGGAGGAGGAGTGGTCGCCGACTCCAGGGGGCCGACCGAAGGAGACGCCGCAGATGGAGGTGGAGCCCAAGGAGTCGACAGAGAGCCGAAGGGTGAAGGTGACGCTGAGGTTCCGGAGGGCCGAGGTGGAGCGGACGGCTCACCCGACCGAAGCGACGACACAGGTCCGGATGACCGCGGTGGAGACAGAGCGACAGAGGACCGAGGCGTAGCTGGAGGGAAGGAGGAGCTCAACGAAGCTGGCAGGATGGAGGGATGAGGCGCAGCCGGTGGAGCGGAGTCCAGAGGTGGAGGCAGGGCGACGACTGACCAAGGTGGAGCCGGGGGGACGAGGGAGCCTGGTGGAGCCGGTGGGCTGACGGGCCAAGGAGGAGAAGAGGGAGGAGAGAGCCAACGTGGAGCCGTTGGGTCGGAGGGCCGAGGCGGAGTCTGTAGCTCGGAGGGTGACGGAGAGTACGCCGGGTGACCACCTCTGGCCATCGAAACAGGTGGGCAGGCCCGCAGAGATACCTCCACATATGCGGTTGGAGGGTGAGCTGGGGGACTGGCTGACTGTATCCGCACTGGAAATGGCAGAATGGTTGTGGATGACATCACTGGAGATTAAGAGGGCGGGTTGGGTGGGATGCTGCTTATGACCCTGGAGCTTTCATCTTCTGGGATGAACGGGACTAAAAAGGGGCTGTCTGGGAACAGCGGAAGAGGTTTGACTTCGCTCCAGAAGTCGATGAGCAGCATTTCAGGGTCCAGGGCCAGCTCACCCTCTGCTGTGGGTCGGTGGGCGGGACTCTCGCTCGGTCCCTCAATGTCCACCAGGACTCCCACTTCTGGCGATGCTGCCGGCTCACACACCTGGTCAGACGGCTGGTTGAGCTCCTCCTGCTCGGTGGTGTTCTGCTCTGTCGCTCTCGATGGCGATGGCTCACACACACCGCGGGTGGCTCTCCGTCTGCGGTGGGCTCTGGCGTACGCTCCTTGCAGATGGTAGGGCTGGTCACTGGGTCAGGAGTGGCACTGACGTCGAACGATGGTCGGTTCCTCGCCAGTGTCCACTCCACATAGGCGGCAAGATTGCCCCGAGGACCATCTTCGGACGACCGTGCTCTGCAAGCGGTGTTCAAATTGGAGTTGTAGAACCCGCAGAGCACGTCGTCCGGCCAGCTGGACCTTTCAGCTAAACACAGGAAACTGTTTGTATGGTCCTCGAGGCTGTTTTCCCCCTGCTCCATCATCAGGATGAGGAAATCGGGAGTGTAGAATGGATCCATGGGGAAGAAACACGAGGGAGATGAAAAATAAAACACTGGGGCAAAAAGACTATGGAAAATAAAACGAGGAGAAAACACGTCGCAAACTTTTTGTTAGGTCCGGTATTCTGTTACGCTTGATGTTTCTAGGAAGCAGGCACGAGGTCTCAGGAATTACAAAAACACGTATTTATTAAAGGACACTTACGAAGATCACCGAATGGACAGGACTAGAAGACAAACATCAACACACGTAGACAATTCATTACCGGACAAGGGACAGACTGAATGTGGGAACTTAAATACACAGGGACATGATGACGATAATGACAAACAGGTGGATGGACACAGGTGAAGGTAATGAACAGAACGACATGGCGGGAACGGGAACAAAGGAGCACATGGTGAGGATCACATGACAAAAACACACACATGAGGAGGACAGGTTGTAACACTGCCAGGCATTCCAAATGTTTTTGAGAGTGACAGTCAGCTAGAGACTACAGATAGTCTGGACAGTTTCAGCAATGATGACAAGTCAGATATAGAAAATAAACAAAATGATGAAGTGATTTTTAACCTGGAGGATGACTTGAGACAGTGGGCCACAGACAACAGAGAGACACACAGATCTGTAAATCAATTGCTGTCCATTTTAAGACAACAAGGGCACACATTGCCCAAGGATGCAAGGACACTTGTTGATACACCACAAAAAAAAAAAAACATCTGTTGATAAATGTGGTGGAAAGTATGTATATTATGGATTAGAGAAAGGGATCCAAAGGTTTTTAAGCCAGTTAGAATCTGATGCTGTACATCTTAGCATAAACGTTGATGGAATTCATCTTTTTAAGAGTAGCAACATTCAGTTTTGGCCAATACTTTGCAAAGATAAGGCATTTCGACCCATTTATTGTCGCTATTTATTGTGGACAAAAGAAGCCCAGTCCCTTAAAGAGTTTCTGTCTGACTTTTTGACTGAATACAAGCAACTCCAGGAAAACAGGATAAGTTATGGAGACCAAACTTACGCTGTCCACATTGATGCTGTGATCTGTGATGCCCCAGCAAGAGCATTTCTGAAATGCATCAAAAATCATAACTCATACGACAGTTGTGAAAGATAAATAATTAGAGGGGAGCATGTTGAGGGAAGAATTGTGTTCAAGGAACAGGAATGCTGTCTTCGTATGGATGAGGCGTTCAGCAGAGCAGAGTACAGCAACCACCAAAACGGTGTCACCCCCCTTGATTTCTGCATCAATTTCTTGCATAACCTCTTTTGTTCTGGATTACATGCACATGGTCATCCTAGGTGTAGTTAAACGTCTCATGCAGTTTTTGACAAAATGTCCAAAACAATGCCGGTTGTCTGTAAGGCAAAGGGGTGATATATCCTAACAACTTAATGCATTTAGAGGGAAGATGCCAAGTGAATTTGCACGGCAACCCCGAGGTTTACATGAATTGGACAGGTGGAAGGCCACCGAATTACGGCAATTTTTACTGTACACGGGTCCCGTAGTACTAAAAAATGTGCTGTCCCAAGAAAAATACAGCCATTTCTTGTCATTATCTGTGGCCATGGCCATGTCCATAATGCTGGAGCCAGATGATGACATTTGGAATGCATACCTTCAATTTGCTCGCGAGATGATAAAGCACTTTGTTAAGTGCAGCGGAGACCTGTATGGAAAGTGTTTTCCAGTGTACAATGTGCATGGACTAACACATCTTCATGAAGATGTAAGACACTTCAACCAGTCACTAAATGAAATGAGCTGTTTTCCTTTTGAAAACTACTTACAAAAAATAAAAAAATTTGTGAGGAATGGAAAAAGTCCACTAGAACAGGTCACCAGGCGCTTATCTGAGGCAGAACACGAGAACAGCATGAGCAAAACAAAACATGCCACACAGCCTCTGCTGTCTCTCAAAGAAAAAGACGCTTGTTTTCTCTTGAAAGATGAAAGGTTTGCTTTCATTCAAGGAAAAATTAAGATTGAACTTTCAATTGTAATGTTCTTAACCAGTGCTACACTTCTGCATTATTTAATCAGCCATGCAGCTCCAAACTTTTAAATATAGTGTGCACTGGCAATGAACAGGGCAGGATGAAAAGAGGAGTACTGCACCAAACAGAGCTTATCCGCAAGGTGGTCTGCCTTCCACAGAAATCTGGTGGTTATGCCCTCATACCCCTACGCCATGGGACTGAGCATATATGATAAAGGTTGGAATTAGTCTAATTTTCATTTTAATTAACTGCAGAAGAGTGCTCTGAATTTGTTTTAATCAAGTGTTCCTGTAACTTAAGTAGTACAAGAAGGTGTTAGCATTAGCAATGTTACAATGTTAGCAAAGGCTTTGATTCCTAACAACCATACATGCTAAAACAAATGTTCTTTGTCCTGTACTGCAGGTTATTATTGATATGGACTTAATTTATAATGTAACATGCATATACTTTCCCTTTCAGACCATGTTTTCCAGGGCTGTCTAGGTGGAAAATGGGAAAGAAATGGAAGGCACACTTCCTAGTAATTGGATTGATTTAAATAAAAAAAACAGTTAGATGGCCAAATATTGGCTCAAAAGAAGCTTTTAAGAAGAAAATACCCCCCTCGGGATGACTGGCTGGTGTTCCCGATCATTAAAAGAAAAACAACTTCAGGTAAGTTCTAATGAAAGGATGGTTCAAACTACCACATAATTACAAATGTAATGTTATGTGTGTATTTTACATTTATTTTATTGTAATAAATACATACATTACATTTTATAATTTGTGAGTTATTACATTGTTTAATACATCTCTAGATAATATTCGTGACTGAAAATTACAACTTGACCAGCCAAGCTGAGGAGGAGGAGGTTGTAATTGGTGGCAAGAGGAAAAGATCTAAAAGAAGCTTTGATGACTATGTTGTTGGTCTGTTTCTCACTAAATGTCAAACATGGATTTGTTTTTTTTTTTGTGCAATTAATGTTTTAAATTGATTTGTTTTGAACAGATTCAGATGAGTTGGAGGATGAAAGCATGACCGGTAAAATATTCTTGGGATGGCATTATATTCACTATACATTCATAATTTTAGAGATGAATATTGTTTCAAACTGTTTGATTTAAATGGTGTATTATTAGGAACGAAGCTGCCTCCTGTCACGCTGGTATACAAGGAAGACAGAGATGGTTATCTTTTCACAAGGTTTATTCAACGTAAGTAACAAGGGGATATCACACAGTGCAGGGCAATGGAAGATCATCCAAGGAACACCTCACAAGTCTTCGCCTTGTAAACACGGTGAGAGCCAAGCATGGGTTAACAACCCAAAACCTCCGTTGATGGTAATGGGCACAAAGTGCATGTGGGTGAATACAGATCTTCGGATATGGTTGGATAATAAAGACACTTCCCTTTATCAATGCGATGGTTACGAAGACTCAGAAGGAACATGCATGGAAGAAGAGAAGACGAGGGAGCTTGGGTGAAGACAACCATATGACTTCAATACCGGACGAAGAGTGAACGGAGGAGGTGAGTGTTTATAGTGTCCAGGCTGATGAGGAACAGGTGCAGATGGTTAGTACTCAGGGGAAGGTTCTCGTGATTGGCACACATGAGGAGGACGGGTGTAACACCTCCCTTTCCTATTCCACCAAAAAAGATAATGCCAGGTTGGAATAAGACAACTGAAAAGACAACTTGTGAGTCCTAATTATAATATATAATATTATATATTTATTTATAATAATATATTTATAATATTATACATTTATAATATATAATATTTATAAAGCGTAGAATTTTTTTTTATATGCACATAACAAAAAAAAAGTTAAATGCATTAACAAATAATTTTTTTCATGTTTTGTTCTCTAAAATTACAGCCTTGATCAGCCAGGCTGAGTTTGTTGGTGGGTCTCGAGGCAGAGAAATGCCCACAACCAGTAAGTATTTATTCATTGCATCAATTTAACAATATTTTTGTTTACTTTTACATTTAGTCATTTAGCAGACACTTGTCTAAAGTCACTTACAAATGAGGAAGGCATTAAGTGACTCATCATAAAGACACAATATTAATAAGAAGTACAATTAATACAAGTGCTTCTAAATGTTTAATAACTAATCATTAGTAAAATCTAAGAAAATTCCTTTTTGTCTTTTTCAGACTCTCAACATCAAAAAGATCGATCTAGAAGTCCTAAGCGCAGTAATGAGTCGAGGCACAGCATTTCTTCAAGATACAGTAACCCATCACTGCACAGCAAGAGATCAAGGCGCAGTGTCACATCAGAGAGCAGTTATTGTTCCCGAAACAGCTACAGGTCAGGTCACATAACTATATCTAGGCAAAAAGTTGGCTAGTGGATTGTCACACCGTCAGCTCAATTCTGTCACCGCTCTCCCTCACCATCCACCACACACCACACCTGTGAACTATCACCTGATTACTGATCACCTGTACCTGCACCCACAATCACCCATGCACTCTAAAGACTCACCTCATTCATTAACTTACCGGCTGGAACCAAAGTCTGATGGTTCTCCTCATCTGCTCTCCCTCTTCCTCTTGTACTCTTCCTTGGATGTCCTCCTCCTGTGGATGCAAACACACCTGCTTAAGGGAAATGACTAAAGCTTTGTTGGTGTCTTACTGAAGATCTGATACTTACCATTTGAACTGTGTGTGAGATCGCTCTCCCTCTGCTACACCACTTACCTGCTTCATCTCTCAGCATTTGTGGCATTGCACAAATAAATATCCTTAAAGATGGATCCATCTTTTCTTCCTTGTGTGACCGTGACAAGGATAATATAAAAATAATACTTTCATTTAAAAAATATTCTCATTATTGTCAAAGTCAAGCCAGGCTCTTTCCCCAATCAGCGATCACAATCACCTGAGTTCTAGCTACATCACCTGCACACCACTATAAAGAAAATCATCTTGCACTCTGTTCAATGTCTGGTCTTTAATATAGAATATGAACCCAACATTTACTCACCTGCTCCTAATCTTCTCGTTCTCCTGTGTTTCGCTGTGTGCTCCAGAGTGCTCGAAATCTATGTACTTACTTGTTGTTGTTCTCCTGAAACCAGCCCCTGGAAAGTGTTCCATAGAATCTCCCGAAGACTTGGAGCCTGGTTTTGCCATATCTCCTCATAATCTCTGTGACCAAAGAGGTGAAGATCCTTTCCAGGAGCTGGTGGATTCCCACATGCCTAGTCAGTTGATTTTGTCACAAACTTACCTCCATCTGTTCGAAACACCAGCATCCAGCAGCTTCACAAAGCATGTTACCTGTCTCCGCTTAAGGGAGTCCTCCCAGTCATGGAAGCTATTGAAACTCTACTCCACATGTTCCTCAACTTTGGTCTCCCCTTTCTCTCCTATTGTTTTGGACAGAGGACCACAATTAATTTCAAGAGTCTGGAGATTTTTACTTAATTCCTGGGTGTTACAGTAAGACTATCTTCTGGTTACCAACCCAAGTGCATTAGGCAAACGGTCAATGAGATGAACTGATATTTCCAGAGCTTCTGCTAGGACCACTTGAACCTCTGGAACTGCTTCATTGTCTGGAAAAAACATAAAATTCTCTTCGTCCGCCCTCCACAGAGCTCACTTCTTTCCATTGCATACTTGCCTTTAAACCTCCACCGCTTCTTTATCTAGCTAGTGAGTTCTAGCTACACCTGTTCCTAATCACATTAATCACCTTCACTCTACTATAAACTCCAGGAACCATTTCATTGTCTGGCTTGTGAATGCACAAAAATCTCTTCGCCAGCCCTCCACAGAGTTCAACTCCTTCCATTGCATACTTGCCTATTAACCTCCACTGCTACAATTTTTAAAAATATTACTTTTAATCACTTCCAAGCAGAGTCAATACTTATATATTTTTTTATGTGCATATGCATATTTTATATATATATATATATATATATATATATATATATATATATATATATAGAGAGAGAGAGAGAGAGAGAGAGAGAGAGAGAGAGAGAGAGAGAGAGACAAATAGGTTCATCAAAACAAAAACAAAATATTTGCTTGCTTTGTAGATTTTCAGAAAGCATTTGTTTCAATTTGGCATGAAGGTCTGCTGTCTAAACTTCTAGAATCAGGTATCGGCGGTAAAACATACAACATTATAAATACAATGTATTCAAACAATCAGTGAGCAATTAAAATCTTTAATTAAAAAATTTTAATTAAAATCGGAAATAAGCTAACAGAATTCTTCACTCAGGGGCGGGGGGTGAGACAGGGCTGTCCACTGTCACCAACCCTCTTCAATATTTACATCAATCAATTGGCAATGCTCCTAGAGCAAGCAGATACGCCGGGTCTCACACTATACGACGCCAGTGTAAAGTTCCTGCTGTTTGCAGATGATCTGGTGCTGCTGTCGCCAACAGAAGAGGGTCTACAGCAGCAGCTGGATATCCTGCACAGCTTCTGTCAGACCTGGGCCCTGACCGTTAACCTAAAGAAAACCAAAACCCTAATATTCCAGAAAAAACCCAGATGTCAGGGAAATAGACACAGTTTCACCCTTGGTATGACAAAAATTGAACCTGCCACAAGCTACACATACCTCGGGTTGAAAATAAGTGCTAATGGAAAACTAAATTTGGCTGTGAATTAACTAAAAGAGAAAGCGAGAAGGGCCTTTTACGCCATTAAAATATCAACACAAATAGAAATTCCAGTTCGAATCTGGCTCAAAATTTTCCAGTCGGTGATTGAACCTATAGTGCTATATGGTAGTGAGGTCCTCAGTCATGAGTTTGATAAATGTGATAAGAATCCAATTGAAAGCCTAGATGCAGAGTTCTGTAGGAGCATCCTCAGGGTACAGAGGAACACACCCAGCAATGCATGCAGGGCAGAATTAGGCCAGTATCCTCTACTCATGCGCATTGAGAAACGAGCCGTCAAATTTTGGAAACACATAAAAATGAGTGACCCCAACTCTTATCATTTTAAAGCTTTCAAAAACCAAGAAATGGACATTGAAAAAAGCCCCCTGATTCAGATGGTCCTGAAGCTGCAAACACAAACCAACACAACGAATATGACAGCAGACAGCATCAGGACATGGACGTGCTCATCCACAGAATTAAGCCCAATCAAATAATAAATGCACGAAAAGAAGAGTATCTGACTTACTGGAATGAAGCAGCTGGAAAACAAAGTAAACTTCAATGTTATTTAGACCTAAATAGAGATTATACCACAGCAACATATCTGAGCGCAGTAAAGGACAGTAAATTAAGAACAACAATGACCAAATACAGGCTGAGTGCTCACAGTCTGACTGTAGAGACGGGCCGATACAGACAGAACTGGCAACCCAGAGAGAGCCGCATCTGCCCACACTGTGCCCAGGCAGAGGTGGAGACGGAGGAACACTTCCTCACCCGCTGCACAAACTATCAGCACATCAGAGAAACATTCTACCCCAAACTACAGAGCATTTACCCACAATTCACTGAGTCAGACAATAAAACACAGCTTCAATATTTACTAGGGGAAAAAAACTGACTGTGTTCTTCTAGCGGCGCAATACATTAATGCCTGTCACAAAAAGAGAGAGCAGACCAATAAAACCATTAGTGACGCGCTTGCAAACACACACACACACACCTAGATTATTTTAAATGAATCATTGTAAATATACTGATTATTATTGTTTTATTACTGTTTTATACTAAAATGTTGGTTGTTAAATGAACAGTTTATTGTGATCTATTATTATTTTTGTATTGATTTGTATGAATATGATATGTCAAATAATAATATAATATGTTGAATAATAATAATGTGATATATTGAATAATAATGGGATATATTGAATAATATGATGTATTGTTGATATTTTATTTAATTATTAAATATATCATCTTTTTTTACATTTTTTTTACTACTACTATTTACTGTGTTTACTGTTTTGTTATTATTATGCATGTTACTTTTTATGTAAACTTTAGAACTGCTTTGGCAATACATTTGTAACATTTGTCATGCCAATAAAGCAATTATTGAATTGAATTAAGAGAGAGAAAGAGAGAGAGAGAGAGAGAGAGAGAGAGAGAGAGAGAGAGAGAGAGCAGATATAGTGTAAAGTAGAGAACGAGGGGGTCATGACTAAGAGTTTCTCAATAGGTCATGACTGAAGCCTGGTTTATACTTCTGCGTCAAGTGATCGGCGTGACCCACGGTGCAAGCCTCGCGCGTAGCCGTGCATTTATACTTCTGCGCGCTGTTTCTGTTTCTCTGCAATACACTTCTGAAACGCTAGCTGCCAGTAGGTGTTTATGCTTCTCTGTGTCGAGTTTCTTCGCTGGTGTTTAGTTTTTCCTGAACACTTCCTTAATGTACAGGTGGCTCAAACTCGCTCATTTTGAGGTGGGAACCGGCGGACGTGCAACAACTTTAATCATAAGGTAAACACAAAACAACAGTCTCCATCCGGAGCTCCTTCACGTGACTCCACACTTGTTAACACTCTCTGCATCGGGCGCGCGGCTCTCACCTCCGCCCACACTCGTCAGCGCTACCAATCACAGAGACGCAGACTTTTTATTTGCACTTTTGTTTTTTGACTATTATAAACAAGTAACATAGTAAAAATAACTTAATAAATTATTTAATGCATGATTAGCTGTATGAAATATACTAAATATACTGTCATTTTAAATAAACAACTCAAAGTGACACAAAATAAGGTGCTTCTACTTTTTGACCACTGTCTTTTGGTGTAATGATTTGGTAAAATAAAATAAGGCACTGACATTAGTATGAACCTATATATTACAGTTTTTTACAATGGCTATGACAGTTTTTTCAATACATTAAACAAGTTTTCTAAACTCTTAACACAGTTAGCACAACAACCGCCTCTGTAGGCTATACATTTTACACATTTCTTGTTGCTTTGATACAAAATGCATACATTTAACACCAATTTCAAATGCTTGAACTTCTTTTACACACAAGCTCAACCAAGACCAAAACAATGTAATTTTACAGTCAAATTTACAAATGCTTTCACACAGTATGTCAGAACAGATAACACCATGTTCTAAACAAAACTTATATAGGCTAAAGTCAAAGTGAACAGCTGCTAAAAATATATTTGCTGTATTTTATTCCATTGCCAATGAGAAACAGCTTATTGCAGTTATGTATATATATATATATTTGCATAACTGCAAGGAAATATATTTGTGTTTCAATTCACATTATGAATTATATGAATATCACAGCTGATTCCCCTTAGAAACCACACTCATGTGTTGAGATTTTTCCAATCACATGATCGTATGCTCTAAAAGAGGACTCTAGGCTTTTGATAGGAACAGTGAGCGTATCAAAGAACTCTCACCAATACATCTAGGTAAGTTTATGCAATACAGTCATTGCTGTACTATACACAGTGTTTTGCAGTAAACTACTCTATAAACCTGGAGTTCATTAGTACATACAGTAGATATACAGTACAGTACAGCACAGCATTTACATACACTGTGTCTAATTACTTTCAGACAATCATGGAGTTGGAGGCCAATCAAGTCCCACATGAAATTATCTATGTTGAGGAGGCTGGCTTCAACTTGGCGAAAAAGGATTTAGCTGTGGGAGAAACCTACAGTAATAGACCAAAGGGCCACAGTTACCGTGCCGGGCCAGAGATGAAGAAGCCAGGCAAATTCAGAAGACAGGGTAGAATAGAAGATTACTTTGTTTTTTTTGTTTTTATATTATATTTCCAGTGCTTTTCTGTTTGTATATCTTGCAGTGATGTCCTTTTGTAAATAAAGTCTGTTCTGCAGCAATTTTGTGTCTGTATTTTATTTTATTTTTTTACATAAACTGTACTTTTTTTTTTAATTTATTTAATCCACTCCGAGATGGTCTTTCATTTTTTTGTATTGAATTTCTGCAGCAAAAGAAGCAAAATGCATGCATTTACTAAACCCAACAAAACAAAAATGTAGAGAGTCTTCAAATATAAAAACAGACCTGACACATAAATTATTGCAGTTTCTGTAATGTCAGCTGATGATAGTGTTTTTATTGTCAATGTGTTATGATTGACTAAATGTTCCTGTTGGAAGAGAACATGTGTCAGTGTTTTGAATAATGATTTGCTTTTGAAACATGTTTGCAGTGTTTTGTTAGACGTGGTGTTTTGTGTTTGTTTATTATTGTATTTTGAAAAGTAGTTTTGGAGTTTAGTTTACAATGTGTGATTTTGAGCATGAAATTAACTGTTTTGACAATTGTGTGTTTTAGGTGTGTTGGTGTGTTAAGAGTTTAGCAAACTTGTTAAATGTATTGAAAAAACTCATAGCGATTGTAAAAAAACTGTATTTCTGTATAATATAAATATAGTAGTGAAATACAAACAAAAGTCTGCGTCTCTCTGTGTTGCTCAGGCTGCACTGCAGTGTCTATTCACAGGTGCGATCTAACTACTGATCAGCATAGGGGCTTTGACCTGCTCCGTCTCCGATCTGGGCCGGCTCACCCCTTCTTAGACAACCTGGTGGTCCCGAGCTCCCCGAGGAGCACCATATTGATACCGAACTTAGTGTGGACACCCGATCAACATACCCACTTCAGCCCAGAAACCCTGAGCTCAAGCGATCCGCAGCCTCAGCCTCCCAGTAACTTGGATTACAGGCACGCGCCACTGAACCCGGCGAGAACTGAGAGAATCAGAACTGTGGAGAATCTGATCATAACAGCGACCTCTTGTGGAGGAAAACTCAATGATGAAGTAAAGTTGACTTTTTTTGCCTTATTTCATTAGACACATATAAACAGCAGTATTGTCCCAAAAAAAAAAAAAAAAAACACAATACTATAGTAATTTGTAGTAAATACTATAGTGTTTTTGAACACTATTGTCAATTTGAGTCTGGATTAT
Organism: Danio kyathit; assembly: GCA_903798195.1. Classification (NCBI taxonomy): domain Eukaryota; kingdom Metazoa; phylum Chordata; class Actinopteri; order Cypriniformes; family Danionidae; genus Danio; species Danio kyathit. The sequence goes on from CAIGQS010000172.1 coordinate 94,410, forward strand.
GATTTATCATTTGCGCATGTTTCTGAGGCCTGTGACTGTATGAGGATTTTAAAAGCATTCAGGTCTAATAAATTGCACAATTTGTCCCTTTAATAACAAACTATTTTATTTAATTATTAGACTATGCAGTATTATTTTATATTTGATTATTCAATTGCTGTACCTGAATACTGTTAGACTCCTGTGAAAACATTAAAGCTCTGTTCATTTCATTTCTATAATTTTTTATTTTATTTATCTATGCTTGCAAATTGTTCATGATATTTTATGCAGATGCACACTTATTATAAACTAATCACCCATTCTGGAATACGTTTTCTACAGCTCTATATTTTATGATCCAATACACCACTGTTCCTGTAGTAAAAAGTATACTACACTAAACTAAAGTATACTACTAAAGTACACTACAGTATTTCATTTTTATCAATTAATAGTTAAAACCCCGGTATGCTGTAGCATTCATAAACTAAGAGTTCTTCGAGAGACCGCAGGGGAGGGGGGTGGGGGTATTTGAATTTATATATTTTATTATACAGTTTTTTCAGCCTGTATGTTTTGTTAACAATAAAAATTTAAAAAAAAAAAAAAAAATAAAAAAAAAAAAAAAATAAACTAAGAGTTCTAAATACTACTGGTCACGTTACTGTTGTGTGCAAATAATTTTCTGTCTGATAAAATCTGTAAATAATAATAAAAATTTCAGCAAATCAGAACAATTAAAGTGACCGTTCACCCAAAAATGTCAATTTATACTTTTCATAGTACGCATTTTAGCATTATCTATCGGTTTAAGATTGTGTTCGTACAGTGAACTTCTGAAACAGTAAATTATTAACTGAAAGGTTGGTGGTTCAAGCCCATCCAGGGACAAAGCAAGCTTGTCGCCGCCTTGCAACGGCTAACACGCGCACTGGGCGTAGATCCTCGGCCACGTGCTCTGTATAGCGTTGCATAGCTTGTATTGGCCAATTATTTTTATTCTAGTTGGCTTAAAAACACTTGAAAAAAGTTTTAGCAGCAGCCTGGCTAGCTCAGTTGGTAGAGCATGACACTCTTAATCTCAGGGTCGTGGGTTTGAGCCCCACGTTGGGTGTTTCTGTTACCTTTCTCTCTCTCTTTCTAGCAGCTTTCGGTTGGCTGTTCATTTGTATTCATTCAGTAGACCCTTTGAGACAAACTTCAGCGTTTCTACCTCTGCAGGTAGACTTTCTTCAAGTCTCTGTGGTGCAATCGGTTTGAGCGCTTGGCTGCTAACCGAAAGGTTAGTGATTTGAACCCACCCAGGGACGGAATAAGCTTTTCGCTGCCTTGTAACGGCTTACACGCGCACTGGGCGTAGATCCTCGGCCATGTGCTCTGTATAGCGTTACAAGATGACATCAGGATTTAACAGAAGATTGTTCTTAGCACTTCTTAGCACAGGTCACTAACTCTTCAGCTGCCCAGCACATCAGGGGTGTTTTGTAGCCGAGTGGCGCAGCGGAAATGTGCTGGGCCCATAACCTAGAGGTCGATGGATCGAAACCATCCTCTGCTAAGACAGCTTCTTTATAGGTACAGTTCCTACTTGGGTGCTTTGTCAAAGCCGTTATTTTTTTCTTATTTTACCTAATCTCATCTATGAAAGAGGAGCTGAGAGTGCTTGTTCAAAGCCTGGATATTTCAATTCTTTTGCCAATCGAGCAAAACCTCTTGCAAGCTGGAACTGTGTGCAATTGAAAACGTTTTAGCAGAGGAAGGCTTTGTTCCATCGACCTCTGGGTAATGGGCCGAGCACGCTTCCACTGCGCCACTCTGCTGCGGACCGCACCTGCTGGCACTCGAACTCAAAGCCCGTGACTTAGATCGTCAGTGCATAATCCACCAGGCCACCGTAGAAGGACAAGCAAGTTATTGGGCAGCTGGAGAGTTAGTGACTTGTCCCAATACTTCTCCTTCACAATGAGGCGACCCAGTGAACGAGGCACTTAATCTGGGTTAACACGCATACGCATTTCTGTAGAAGGACTATTTTGACTTCACTTATAAACCTTGATGCTGTATTTGCAAGATCGAGATTACTTTGGTTTTCACTGTTGAACTACAAAATTTTAATAAAGGCTTTATTCTCATGCCTGCAAATAAGCAAAACCTCCCTTAGCAAAGGATGGTTTCGATCCATCGACCTCTGGGTTATGGGCCCAGCACGCTTCCGCTGCGCCACTCTGCTTGCAAATACATCTTTTGCTCATCTGTCGATCATTTAAAAATGACCTTTTCAAACATTCGTTCACTTGCCCCTTAACCCAGAGGGTGAAGTATGGAAACCACCATCTATTAGGTGTCATTTATTGTTTGCATGCACAAGGACAAATCATTTAACCCAGACAAAATGCCTCGTTTACTGGGATGCCTCGGTGTAAAGGAGACTTCTTGGCACAGGCCACTAACTCTTCAGCTGCCCAGCACAATGTGTGTCCTGCTCCAGTGGCCTAATGGGTAAGGCACTGACCTCCTAAGCCAGGGATTGTGGGTTCGAGTCCCATTTGGGGTGGTTTGTAGCAGAGTGGCGCAGCGGAAGCGTGCTGGGCCCATAACCCAGAGGTCGATGGATCGAAACCATCCTCTGCTAAGACAGCTTCTTTATAGGTACAGTTCCTACTTGGGTGCTTTGTCAAAGCCGCTTTTTTTTCTTATTTTACCCAATCTCATCTATAAAAGAGGAGCTGAGAGTGCTTGTTCAAAGCCTGGATATTTCAATTCTTTTGCCAATTGAGCAAAACCTCTTGCAAGCTGAAACTGTGTGCAATTGAAAACGTTTTAGCAGAGGAAGGCTTTGATCCATCGACCTCTAGGTAATGGGCCGAGCACGCTTCCACTGCGCCACTCTGCTGCGGACCGCACCTGCTGGGACTCGAACTCAAAGCCCGTGGCTTAGATCGTCAGTGCATAATCCACCAGGCCACCGTAGAAGGACAAGCAAGTTATTGGGCAGCTGGAGAGTTAGTGACTTGTCCCAATACTTCTCCTTCACAATGAGGCGACCCAGTGAACGAGGCACTTAATCTGGGTTAACACGCATACGCATTTCTGTAGAAGGACTATTTTTACTTCATTTATAAACCTTGATGCTGTATTTGCAAGATCGAGATTACTTTGGTTTTCAGTGTTGAACTACAAAATTTTAATAAAGGCTTTATTCTCATGCCTGCAAATAAGCAAAACCTCCCTTAGCAGAGGATGGTTTCGATCCATCGACCTCTGGGTTATGGGCCCAGCACGCTTCCGTTGCGCCACTCTGCTTGCGAATACATCTTTTGCTCATTTGTCGATCATTTAAAAATGACCTTTTCAAACATTCGTTCACTTGCCCCTTAACCCAGAGGGTGAAGTATGGAAACCACCATCTAATAGGTGTCATTTATTGTTTGCATGCACAAGGACAAATCATTTAACCCAGAATAAATGCCTCAGTCACTGAGATGCCTCGGTGTAAAGGAGACTTCTTGGCACAGGCCACTAACTCTTCAGCTGCCCAGCACAATGTGTGTCCTGCCCCAGTGGCCTAATGGATAAGGCACTGGCCTCCTAAGCCAGGGATTATGGGTTCGAGTCCCATCTGGGGTGGTTTGTAGCAGAGTGGCGCAGCGGAAGAGTGCTGGGCCCATAACCCAGAGGTCGGTGGATCGAAACCATCCTCTGCTAAGACAGCTTCTTTATAGGTACAGTTCCTACTTGGGTGCTTTGTCAAAGCCGCTATTTTTTTATTTATTTACCTAATCTCATCTATGAAAGAGGAGCTGAGAGTGCTTGTTCAAAGCCTGGATATTTCAATTCTTTTGCCAATTGAGCAAAACCTCTTGCAAGCTGGAACTGTGTGCAATTGAAAACGTTTTAGCAGAGGAAGGCTTTGATCCATCGACCTCTGGGTAATGGGCCCAGCACGCTTCCGCTGTGCCACTCTGCTGCGGACCGTACCTGCTGGCACTCGAACTCAAAGCCCGTGGCTTAGATCGTCAGTGCATAATCCACCAGGCCACCGTAGAAGGACAAGCAAGTTATTGGGCAGCTGGAGAATTAGTGACTTGTCCCAATACTTCTCCTTCACAATGAGGCGACCCAGTGAACCAGGCACTTAATCTGGGTTAACGCGCATACGCATTTCTGTAGAAGGACTATTTTGACTTCACTTATAAACCTTGATGCTGTATTTGCAAGATCGAGATTACTTTGGTTTTCACTGTTGAACTACAAAATTTTAATAAAGGCTTTATTCTCATGCCTGCAAATAAGCAAAACCTCCCTTAGCACAGGATGGTTTCGATCCATCGACCTCTGGGTTATGGGCCCAGCACGCTTCCGCTGCGCCACTCTGCTTGCGAATGCTTCTTTTGCTCATTTGTCGATCATTTAAAAATGACCTTTTCAAACATTCGTTCACTTGCCCCTTAATCCAGAGGGTGAAGTATGGAAACCACCATCTATTAGGTGTCATTTATTGTTTGCATGCACAAGGACAAATCATTTAACCCAGAAAAAATGCCTCGTTCACTGGGATGCCTCGGTGTAAAGGAGACTTCTTGGCACAGGCCACTAACTCTTCAGCTGCCCAGCACAATGCGTGTCCTGCCCCAGTGGCCTAATGGATAAGGCACTGGCCTCCTAAGACAGGGATTATGGGTTCGAGTCCCATCTGGGGTGGTTTGTAGCAGAGTGGCGCAGCGGAAGAGTGCTGGGCCCATAACCCAGAGGTCAGTGGATTGAAACCATCCGCTGCTAAGACAGCTTCTTTATAGGTACAGTTCCTACTTGGGTGCTTTGTCAAAGCCGCTATTTTTTTATTTATTTACCTAATCTCATCTATGAAAGAGGAGCTGAGAGTGCTTGTTCAAAGCCTGGATATTTCAATTCTTTTGCCAATTGAGCAAAACCTCTTGCAAGCTGGAACTGTGTGCAATTGAAAACGTTTTAGCAGAGGAAGGCTTTGATCCATCGACCTCTGGGTAATGGGCCCAGCACGCTTCCGCTGTGCCACTCTGCTGCGGACCGCACCTGCTGGCACTCGAACTCAAAGCCCGTGGCTTAGATCGTCAGTGCATAATCCACCAGGCCACCGTAGAAGGACAAGCAAGTTATTGGGCAGCTGGAGAGTTAGTGACTTGTCCCAATACTTCTCCTTCACAATGAGGCGACCCAGTGAACGAGGCACTTAATCTGGGTTAACGCGCATACGCATTTCTGTAGAAGGACTATTTTGACTTCACTTATAAACCTTGATGCTGTATTTGCAAGATCGAGATTACTTTGGTTTTTTACTGTTGAACTACAAAATTTTAATAAAGGCTTTATTCTCATGCCTGCAAATAAGCAAAACCTCCCTTAGCAGAGGATGGTTTCGATCCATCGACCTCTGGGTTATGGGCCCAGCACGCTTCCGCTGTGCCACTCTGCTTGCGAATACATCTTTTGCTCATTTGTCGATCATTTAAAAATGACCTTTTCAAACATTCGTTCACTTGCCCCTTAACCCAGAGGGTGAAGTATGGAAACCACCATCTAATAGGTGTCATTTATTGTTTGCATGCACAAGGACAAATCATTTAACCCAGAATAAATGCCTCGTTCACTGGGATGCCTCGGTGTAAAGGAGACTTCTTGGCACAGGCCACTAACTCTTCAGCTGCCCAGCACAATGTGTGTCCTGCCCCAGTGGCCTAATGGATAAGGCACTGGCCTCCTAAGCCAGGGATTGTGGGTTCAAGTCCCATCTGGGGTGGTTTGTAGCAGAGTGGCGCAGCGGAAGCGTGCTGGGCCCATAACCCAGAGGTCGGTGGATCGAAACCATCCTCTGCTAAGACACCTTCTTTATAGGTACAGTTCCTACTTGGGTGCTTTGTCAAAGCCGCTATTTTTTTATTTATTTACCTAATCTCATCTAAGAAAGAGGAGCTGAGAGTGCTTGTTCAAGGCCTGGATATTTCAATTATTTTGCCAATTGAGCAAAACCTCTTGCAAGCTGGAACTGTGTGCAATTGAAAACGTTTTAGCAGAGGAAGGCTTTGATCCATCGACCTCTGGGTAATGGGCCCAGCACGCTTCCGCTGTGCCACTCTGCTGCGGACCGCACCTGCTGGCACTCGAACTCAAAGCCCGTGGCTTAGATCGTCAGTGCATAATCCACCAGGCCACCGTAGAAGGACAAGCAAGTTATTGGGCAGCTGGAGAGTTAGTGACTTGTCCCAATACTTCTCCTTCACAATGAGGCGACCCAGTGAACGAGGCACTTAATCTGGGTTAACGCGCATACGCATTTCTGTAGAAGGACTATTTTGACTTCACTTATAAACCTTGATGCTGTATTTGCAAGATCGAGATTACTTTGGTTTTTTACTGTTGAACTACAAAATTTTAATAAAGGCTTTATTCTCATGCCTGCAAATAAGCAAAACCTCCCTTAGCAGAGGATGGTTTCGATCCATCGACCTCTGGGTTATGGGCCCAGCACGCTTCCGCTGCGCCACTCTGCTTGCGAATACATCTTTTGCTCATTTGTCGATCATTTAAAAATGACCTTTTCAAACATTCGTTCACTTGCCCCTTAACCCAGAGGGTGAAGTATGGAAACCACCATCTAATAGGTGTCATTTATTGTTTGCATGCACAAGGACAAATCATTTAACCCAGAATAAATGCCTCGTTCACTGAGATGCTTCGGTGTAAAGGAGACTTCTTGGCACAGGCCACTGACTCTTCAGCTGCCCAGCACAATGTGTGTCCTGCCCCAGTGGCCTAATGGATAAGGCACTGGCCTCCTAAGCCAGGGATTGTGGGTTCAAGTCCCATCTGGGGTGGTTTGTAGCAGAGTGGCTCCGCGGAAGTGTGCTGGGCCCATAACCCAGAGGTCGATGGATTGAAACCGTCCTCTGCTAAGACAGCTTCTTTATAGGTACAGTTCCTACTTGGGTGCTTTGTCAAAGCCGCTGGTTTTATCTTATTTTACCTAATCTCATCTATGAAAGAGGAGCTGAGAGTGCTTGTTCAAAGCCTGGATATTTCAATTCTTTTGCCAATTGAGCAAAACGTCTCGCAAGCTGGAACTGTGTGTGCAATTGAAAACATTTTAGCAGAGGATGGTTTCGATCCATCGACCTCTGGGTTATGGGCCCAGCACGCTTCCGCTGCGCCACTCTGCTGCAGACCCTACCTGCTGGCTCTCGAACTCAAAGCCCATGGCTTAGATCGTCAGTGCATAATCCACCAGGCCACCGTAGAAGGACAAGCAAGTTATTGGGCAGCTGGAGAGTTAATGACTTGTCCCAATACTTCTCCTTCACAATGAGGCGACCCAGTGAACGAGGCACTTAATCTGGGTTAACACGCATACGCATTTCTGTAGAAGGACTATTTTGACTTCATTTATAAACCTTGATGCTGTATTTGCAAGATCGAGATTACTTTGGTTTTCACTGTTGAACTACAAAATTTTAATAAAGGCTTTATTCTCATGCCTGCAAATAAGCAAAACCTCCCTTAGCAGAGGATGGTTTCGATCCATCGACCTCTGGGTTATGGGCCCAGCACGCTTCCGTTGCGCCACTCTGCTTGCGAATACATCTTTTGCTCATTTGTCGATCATTTAAAAATGACCTTTTCAAACATTCGTTCACTTGCCCCTTAACCCAGAGGGTGAAGTATGGAAACCACCATCTAATAGGTGTCATTTATTGTTTGCATGCACAAGGACAAATCATTTAACCCAGAATAAATGCCTCGTTCACTGAGATGCCTCGGTGTAAAGGAGACTTCTTGGCACAGGCCACTAACTCTTCAGCTGCCCAGCACAATGTGTGTCCTGCCCCAGTGGCCTAATGGATAAGGCACTGGCCTCCTAAGCCAGGGATTATGGGTTCGAGTCCCATCTGGGGTGGTTTGTAGCAGAGTGGCGCAGCGGAAGAGTGCTGGGCCCATAACCCAGAGGTCGGTGGATCGAAACCATCCTCTGCTAAGACAGCTTCTTTATAGGTACAGTTCCTACTTGGGTGCTTTGTCAAAGCCGCTATTTTTTTATTTATTTACCTAATCTCATCTATGAAAGAGGAGCTGAGAGTGCTTGTTCAAAGCCTGGATATTTCAATTCTTTTGCCAATTGAGCAAAACCTCTTGCAAGCTGGAACTGTGTGCAATTGAAAACGTTTTAGCAGAGGAAGGCTTTGATCCATCGACCTCTAGGTAATGGGCCGAGCACGCTTCCACTGCACCACTCTGCTGCGGACCGTACCTGCTGGCACTCGAACTCAAAGCCCGTGGCTTAGATCGTCAGTGCATAATCCACCAGGCCACCGTAGAAGGACAAGCAAGTTGTTGGGCAGCTGGAGAGTTAGTGACTTGTCCCAATACTTCTCCTTCACAATGAGGCGACCCAGTGAACGAGGCACTTAATCTGGGTTAACGCGCATACGCATTCTGTAGAAGGACTATTTTTGACTTCACTTATAAACCTTGATGCTGTATTTGCAAGATCGAGATTACTTTGGTTTTCACTGTTTGAACTACAAAATTTTAATAAGGCTTTATTCTCATGCCTGCAAATAAGCAAAACCTCCCTTAGCAGAGGATGGTTTCGATCCATCGACCTCTGGGTTATGGGCCCAGCACGCTTCCGCTGCGCCACTCTGCTTGCGAATGCTTCTTTTGCTCATTTGTCGATCATTTAAAAATGACCTTTTCAAACATTCGTTCACTTGCCCCCTTAATCCAGAGGGTGAGTATGGAAACCACCATCTATTAGGTGTCATTTATTGTTTGCATGCACAAGGACAAATCATTTTAACCCAGAAAAAATGCCTCGTTCACTGGGATGCCTCGGTGTAAAGGAGACTTCTTGGCAC
>CAIGQS010000173.1:0-12500 GCA_903798195.1 Danio kyathit
ATATATATATATATATATATATATATATATATATATATATATATATATATATATATATATATATATATATATATATATATATATATATATATATATATATATATATATATACAGTTGCAATCAGAATTATTAAACCCCCTGAATTATTAGCCCCCCTGTTTATTTTTTTCCCAATTTCTGTTTAACGGAGAGAAGATTTTTTCAACACATTTCTAAACATAATAGTTTTAATAACTGATCTCTAATAACTGATTTATTTTATCTTTGTCATGATGACAGTAAATAATATTTACTAGATATTTTTCAAGACACTTCTATACAGCTTAAAGTGACATTTAAAGGCTTAACTAGGTTAATTAGGTTAACTAGGCAAGTTAGGGTAATTAGGCAAGTTATTGTATAACAATGGTTTGTTCTGTAGACTATCAAATAAATATATAGCTTAAAGGGGCTAATAATTTTGACCTTAAAAATGATTTTTTAAAAATTAAAAACTGCTTTTATTCCAGCCGAAATAAAACAAATAAGACTTTCTTCAGAAGAAAAACTGGTACTTTTTCAAAAGATACACTTTTGTACCATACTGGTGGACATTAGTACTGTACCTTTAGGGTACACTTTTGTACTTTTAACTGCCTGCTACACCAAATGGTTGACCATATTTTGACTGTTTTAAATTCTGACTGTTAAAGTCATTTAAAGAATTACTATTTTAAATAATGATTTAGACTACACGCTTTTTTTTTTTTTGTACAGTAAAACCAAAATCAAGTTTAGCAGTGCAACATGATTATATTTGTTAGATTTTATGTAAACCAACTAAAGCTAAGAAAACATGTTAAATGAGAATCTGAAATATTTTATGGCATACTTCAAAAAAAAAAAAAAAAGATTTACTCAAAAATGTTTTATTTTGGGCAACGCAGTGGCGCAGTGGGTAGTGCTGTTGCCTCACAGCAAGAACGTTGCTGGGTCGCAGGTTCGAACCTCGGCTGGGCTGGGTCAGTTGGCGTTTCTGTGTGGAGTTTGCATGTTCTTCCTGCGTTCGCGTGGGTGCTCCGGTTTCCCCCACAGTCCAAAGACATGCAGTACAGGTGAATTGGGTAAGCTAAATTGTCCGTAGTGTATGAGTGTGAATGTGTGTGTGTGGAAATTCCCAGAGATGGGTTGCGGCTGGAAGAGCATCCGCTGCGTAAAATCGTGCTGGATAAGTTGGTGGTTCATTCCACTGTGGCGACCCCGCAAGGGACAAAGCCGACAAGAAAATGAATGAATGAATGAATGAATGTTTTATTTTGATTATGTTTTTAAATAAATTGGTCTTACAGTTCATAGTATATGTATTAATGCCAGTACTTTTCCATAAACTGATAAATCAACTATTTGGTAGAGGTTGATGTTTTAGCAAATATGGGATGTGTTGAAAAAAAATGCATTGAGTGTGTTAACTAGCGACATTAGGAGTTACGAAATGCAATCCTTTTTTTCCAAATGCAATCTGTCCCAGTGACAGATTTTTACTTTTATTTCTGAGAGTGTAGTTAAGCCTTTAAATGTCAAAGCTGAATACTAGTTTCTTGAAAAATATCTAGTCAAATATTATTTGCTGTCATCATGGCAAAGATAAAATAAATCAGTTATTAGGAATGAGTTATTAAAACTAATATGTTTAGAAATGTGTTAAAAAAAATCTTCTCTAAAGAGAAATTTGGGGGAAAAATATTAGGGGGGCTAATAATTCTGACTTCAACTTTACACTTACATTGTGTACACTGATAAAAACATCAGATGCTCATTAAAAAAATGTGAACAAGCCTTTGAAAAAAAATGTGTAGAAAAGAGTGACATGGACACCATTATGTTTTCTCTTTTTTCCATAAATCAAAACCCCCTAAACTGTTTCCCCAAGGGTGCCAAGCAGACCGGTTTTGACTCGAAGCCTCAAGGTTGTTCAGCAGACTTTTTGTGATTAAGAGACATTGTTTGGTAACTCCTAGATTCCCGAACAAGGTCTGCTTTAAATAGTCACCATCTAATGGCAAATCAATAACAGCGGGAGGAATGATTAAGCATTTCTTCAGTGACTAATGACACTCCAAGTCCAGGTTCTTTGGAGCATTAATGGTTCCAGCGTCAGGGTTTTGCCAGCGAAATGAATCCAGCCAATTTGTCTGAAACAAAAGGCCAGATTTAACTGAAACACGGCTAACTATTACAGCTCGCAGAAGAGGGAGGGCCGGGTGAAAGGAACACGGATCAAACAGAATACAAAGGCCTTCATCTGAATTCAATTAAAAATGGCATCGATTGGCAGATTTGTGCGTATTGGTATGCATGGAACTGCTAAAGTATGCTTTAATTTGTTTGGTTGAAATAGGGAAGGGCATCTGAGCAAATCCTCCCTCTCTCGCGCTCGACATAAATGAGCAAATTTACATGTGCTTGAACAGAGCGGGGTGTTACGGCAGGGATAAAAAGGTGATTATGGACTGGTGTTCGGCGTTTGCTTGAATACCCCATTCATAGACGATGTTTGAAGCTAATCTTTGATGAATTCAGCTCAATGTTGTCAACTTTCTGCGTTTTACACTCATCCAACTAGCACAGGAGTGGGCAAACTCAGTCCTTGAGGGCCGGTGTCCTGCACAGTTTTGCTCCAACACTAATCAAACACACCTGAACATGTTAATCAGTGTCTTCAAGATCACTAGAAATCTATAAGCAGGTGTGTTTGATTAGAGTTGGAGCTAAACTCTGCAGGACATCGGCCCTCCAGGACCGAGTTTGCCCACCCCTGAACTAGCATCATCCATGCTGTTCGCCTATATAATCAACTAAAAATGTGTAATAATGCATTTAAAGTCCGCATGATCCAGAAGCTGCGACCATTAATTTTATTTTATTGTCATATTGTGAAGCAGTTCCTAAATGGAATATAAAATGAGAAAACTGTGGACGTGACTTGTTTTTTTTTTTCTACTGTGAGCTGATTGGATGTAGTAAAGTAAAAGCATTTCATTCAGAAAGATTGGGAAATGGGTTTTAGAAGAGTTATTACAACCTAACAGAATCCTCCTCCTCACCATTACTGTTTCTTATAATAAAGACAGTTGGAGGGGCGTGGTTAAGAATCTTAGCCCCGCCCAATACCTCAGAGAGACGTAATCTGAGAATTTAAGCAGGAAGTCTATTTTCAGATTTGAATTTTAGATTACAAGGTCAAACATTTTTTTTTTCTTAATGATATGCATCGAGTAATTATCACAAAATTAGCAATGTGAGCTAACCAAACCATATGGTTTTGATTTCATTCGTACTTTAATGAAGAGCGATCTAAATGGACTGCTGTTTGCTACAATGCAAACTCAAGAGCTTGGCTAATGATTATCCCTGTTGATATTTTTGGCTCAGTAAGAGGTTTTTCTGACAGACGTTCATTTGTGGGAAAATACCAGCACATCATATGGAGGTCAGTGTAACTGAATAACCATTACAGTTAAACAAACTACACAGATGCAGTTTCACCCATTAGAAAAACTGCTTTCATACATCCAAGCACTGAGGGAAACATCATTTTGTGAATATTTTAGGGGGGTAATTATACAGAAGTCACACTGTAAAAAGTGATTAGTAACTTTAAAAAAAGTATAAACTCGTTGACTTAAATGCAAACAGATAATTTTATATATAAAAAAAATAATAATAATAAAAAGTCAGTAAACCCATTGGGCCCTATCAAACACCCGGCACAATAAGGCAATTTTTTCAGTTTATGTTCAGTTTTTCAGTCCACCCCACCCCCCCACCTGAATTATTAGCCCCCCTGTTTATTTTTCCCCCCAATTTCTGTTTAGTAGAGAGAAGATTTTTTTCAACACATTTCTAATCATAATAGTTTTAATAACTCATTTCTAATCACTGATTTATTTTATCTTTGCCATGATGACAGTAAATAATATTTTACTAGATATTTTTCAAGACACTTCTATACAGTTTAAAGTGACATTTAAAGGCTTAACTAGGTTAATTAGGTTAACTAGGCAGGTTAGGGTAATTAAGCAAGTTATTGTATAATGATGGTTTGTTCTGTAGGCTATCGATAAAAAATACAGCTTAAAGGGGCTAATAATTTTGACCTTTAAATGTTTTTAAAAAAATTAAAAACTGGTTTTTGTCTAGCCGAAATAAAACAAATATAACTTTCTTCAGAAGAAAAATTAATATCAGACACACTGTGAAAATGTCCTTGCTCTGTTAAATATCATTTGGGAAATATTAAAAATAATAATAATAATAAAAAAAAATTAAAATCAAAGGGGGGCTAATAATTCTGATTGCAACTGTATAATGTTATTATTATTAGCAGAATTATTTATTATATATATATATTTATATATTTTTTAATAAAAACAATTTAGATTTGTCCACCTTTCAGGTTTTGGTGATGCACCATATGGGACATATGAATAGGATGTGTGTTTGGATATACGGTGGCCGAGAGAGCTCAATGTATTCCAATTTAAGAAAACACATGCAAATTAAGAAAAGATCTTCATCCATTTGACAGCACAAGTGCTACAAATACTCACAACGCAAACACATTTTTAAAAAATATGCTGCATTTTCTCAAAACGCAAACAAATGAATAAAACGGGCGGCATTTTCTCACAACGCAGACAATTTACAGAAACGCGCTACATTTTCTCACAACATTTCAAATAGCTCGAAACACAACAGAAATGTTTCAAGAGGACCCTAAAACCTGATGGACCCGGCTATTTGGGTTATGGTTATTTAGGCTAATAAAATGCAAAAGACAAGGGAATCCGGATGTTAAAATAAACCAACGAAAAACTCACCTTTCAAAGATCTACAACTACAACCTACAAATTCACCAAGCAATAGTCACGGCACAGTGGCGTTCATCACATTTTTGGGTCCGATTGTGTTCCGATGTGTTTGCAAGTGTTGTGAGAAATGCATCACGTTTTATTAATTTGTTTGCTTTGTGTGAAAAATGTGTTTGCGTAGTGAGGATTTGTAGCGTGTGTGCTGTCAAACGTAGCACTTTAAGCTCTCTCGGCCACCGTAGATACAACTCAGTTTTTTTTTTTTTTTTTTTACCACACTTCGTTATTATTGTTTATTTATTTGTTTGCTGGAAATTAAATAGTTTTGAACCAAATCCTTGCACTTAAACAAAATAAATAAGGCAAGGTTAATGGATGTCTTCAGTGGAGTGCGTACAATACCGTTTCCTTATCCCCGAAAGTAAAGGAGTAAAAGTATAGAGAAAGTAAAGAGGCCAAATGAAGGAGGCTCATTCTTTATTCTCGCGCTGCAGATGATCTGTTTAACTGTTTTCTCGCTAGCGGAGCGTTCAGTTTTTCTACACAGTCTACCATGTAAATAGCAAATGTGCCATGGCGTGACGTAATGTGATGATTGGTTTAATTGCCTTCATTCAAAACAAACCCATAATAATTTAAGAGAATGAGCACAACCCTGTTAGACCATCCTTAAAATAGCAAAAGTGGATTCGGACACGCTTTAAACTTTCCCCTTAGATCAGGGGTGTCCAAACTCGGTCCTGGTGGGCAGGTGTCCTGCATATTTTAGTTCCAACCCCAATTAAACACACCTGAACCAGCTAATCAAGCTCTTCTAGGTAAACTAGAAACTTCAGGGAGGTGTATTGAGAGAAGTTGAAGCTAAACTATGCAGGACACTGGCCCTCCAGGAATGAGTTTGGACACCTCTGCCTTAGATCATTAAAATAGAGCCCACTGACTTAACTTATATAATTATGCACATAGTTTGTTCACTTAATAATTATGAGGCAACAAGTTTATTCTATTTTTTTTAAGGAAAGTCAAAATAATCGCTTTTTACACATTATTTTTGGGGGTTTTGTTATAACATTGTGGCATGGAAGTGCAAAATGAATAGAATAATGAACAATAAATCTTTATAACTAGGAGACTGTGTATTAAACATTCAACGGTTCAGCTCAACTCTCTCCTTAAACAACAGAAGAAAAAAAAATCATTAATTGTGCACTAAATGTAAGTTTTAATAAGCTTCAGAACTGAAATCTCTTTCAATGAACATGCTAGCACAGGAGGTCCATCCATCTGTTAATATAACAGCGGGATGGGTGGCGCAAGTGTTTAACAAGTGTAAAGTCCCGTGGAGGAGCTCCAGATGGACACTTTTGTTTTGTGTTTACTTTATGATTAAAATTGTTGCACGTTCACCACTTCCTTTCTCATTCTTCCTTCAATGAGTGTGAGTTTCAGCTACTGCTACACATTTAATGCATCTCCGGTGTAAACTCAGCTCAACACAGAGGAACGTAGAAAGCTCACTGCCAGCTAGCGTTTCGGAAGTGTTATTGTCAGAGCAACACAAATAGAATGCAGAAGTATAAATGCACAGCTAGGTGAGTTATGGTAAAATTGTAAAGTGTACGCACTGCACAAGTGTACACATTTGTACACAGCACCTTATAACAATATACAATGCAATACTTTCTCCATTCGCATTGGTACACAGCACCTTATAACCTGTATATTTACAACAAATATGTACATACAACTCAACATTCAGATCTTTTGACTAACTGGATCTCTGTTTAATGTTTATCGCCTTTTTCTTTTCTCATATTTAATTTTGTGTTGTCACTTTATGTACACTGGAAGCTTCTGTTGCCAAAACAAATTCCTTGTGTGTGTGAAGCACACTTGGCAACAAAACTGATTTTGATTCTAAAAGCTGAATTACACTTGTGTGTCAATGATCACCATGTAAACAGCCACTCAATGGACATGCATGACTGTTATACATTTGTGTATTTTGCAGTGCCTATAACACGAGTGCCATGTTCTTTTAGATGCCATTCATTCATTCATTCATTCATTTTCTTGTCGGCTTTGTCCCTTGCGGGGTCGCCACAGCGGAATGAACCGCCAACTTATCCAGCACGATTTTACGCAGCGGATGCCCTTCCAGCCGCAACCCATCTCTGGGAACTTCCACACACACATTCACACTCATACACTATGGACAATTTTAGCTTACCCAATTCACCTATACTGCATGTCTTTGGACTGTGGGGGAAACCGGAGCACCCGGAGGAAACCCACACGAACCCAGGGAGAACATGCAAACTCCACACAGAAACGCCAACTGACCCAGCCCAGCCGAGGTTCGAACCTGCGACCCAGCGACGTTCTTGCTGTGAGGCAACAGCACTACCTACTGCGCCACTGGGTTGCCCTTTTAGATGCCATGTCAAGTTAAAATATTTTAAACTTTTACATGGAGCGCAGCTTATCTGTGTCATTCACATCGGTGGACCAATCAGAAGAACTCGGAGGCGGGTGTGGAAATATACATTTATATAATCTCATTTCAAATGAGCAATAATCAACATATAACTGAAAAGTTACATTCTTTGTTTTTTAATTATATAATTTCCCAACAGCCCAGTCATGAGGGACATTTACCCTTTGTCTTTCTGACTACTGGCTGAGCCAAAGTGATGCAAATGCTTCGGGCAGACTTTTAACGACTCTGCCTTTGTCTTCAGGTGATACTTTCAGGCCAAAGAAACCCTTTTGTTGATTAACTTGTGTGGTCAGTAGCTGGGCAGGTTTCCAACACCTACAGTTGAAGTCAGAATTATTAGCCCCCTTTGAATTTTATTTTCTTTTTTAAATATTTCCCAAATGATGTTTAACGGAGGGAAATTTTCACAGTATGTCTGATAATATTTTTTCTTCTGGAGAAAGTCATATTTGATTTAATTTGGCTAGAATAAAAGCAGTTTTTAATTTTTTAAACACCATTTTAAGGTCTAAATTATTAGCCCCTTTAAGCTATATTTTTTCAATAGTCTACAGAACAAACCATCATTATACAATAACTTGCCTAATTACTCTAGCCTGCCTAGTTAACCTAATTAACCTAGTTAAGCCTTTAAATGTCACTTTAAGCTGTATAGAAGTGTCTTGAAAAATATCTAGTTAAATATTATTTACTGTCATCATGACAAAGATAAAGTAAATAAGTTATTAGAAATGAGTTATTAAAACTATTATGTTTAGAAACGTGTTGATAAAATTTTCTCTCCATTAAACAGAAATTGGGGAAAAATAAACAGGGGCTCTAATAATTCAGGGGGGCTAATAATTCTGACCTCAACTGTAATTCACGATCTCCAGAAATGTATATAGGGGTAAGTTTTCAGAATGAACCTGTGTTGATATATTTAGTATTTATATATAATATATGTATAGTCTAAAAATAGCTTATGTCCAGTGTTTTGTTCATATTTATGATTGTTTATTTATTTAGTAGATTGCAGAAAAATTGCAGATTTAACTACTTATTTTAAATGAGCTGAAACAACATGATTCTTAAGACTTAAGCGAATATTAACTTAATCAATTTGTGTTAGGACAACATATGAAGGGTTTGTTAGGAACACAGCCTTTTTACAGTGTGGTATTTATCTTGACTGATTTCTAGCAGAGAAAATGAATAAACAAATAAATAATGAACATTATCCCAAAGGTTTCCAAAGAAGTTGTAATAGCTGCTATTTTCTGTCTTTGGGTTTCTCTGGGAACTGCATATGGTGTGTGTCTAGAATATATTCTCCTCCCTCAAGCTCATTGGGGAAAAAATAATAAATAAAAATGCTGTCTAGCTTGCATTAATACAGTAGACAATTGTCTTTCTTTTTACCCCGTCACAATTAGCGAAAAATGTCTAGAGAATTAACGTAATGAAAAGACAAGCAGAGCAACAGTTCCACAAGGTTTTGGCATTTCCCATTTGCCTGTATTGATAACGTCAATCAAAACCGTCATTAATAAAGACATTTCATTTTCAGCATCTAAGGAATTTAAAGAACGAAAAAAAGCTATTGTGGTGTGGAGTAAACAACATGATGGAAATTATTTAGAAAATGCATAATTTGCTAATTAATGTGCAAAGGCGAGTGCATATTGTATACTCTAAACATTGGTCAGGATCCTGATGAGCTTTTTGTGTAATGTTATTGCATATACACTACGCCATTTGCTTTCCAAATCTGCAAGTAGACAATTAATAAGTACAAGGCTGTCATGTCATTTCATGGGCAAACTAATTTAAAGCGACTGAATTAAGTTTAATGGAATCTTTTAGAAAGACAATAATGCTGGCACTTGATGCTTTTATATATAATGATTTATAATGCACTAAATATGACTTCATTGTAAAGGATTTTCTAGTCATTTAACTACCTTCAGACATTGTAATGCATTGAGAAATCATGGCAAACAACCAATTGAATTCTGATTTATTGTTGATATTGTTCTGAGAAATTATTACTATGCTTTTTAACATTGGTTGCAAAATATAAAGATGATGATTATTATGACGATGATGTTATAGAGTCAGGAAAAAAAGAAGCAACAAATATATATATTACAAATCTTTATCAAACAGTGGAATTTCAAATTTACATTATCCATAACATCAGTTAATCTGCATGTATGTGAATAAAGTTCTGAATGCAAATTTGAAACCTGTGATAAACAGTAGTTTTTTCTGCCAATGCCGCTTTTTAAATGAAGAGATTCACTTAAATGACTCAGATTTACTTATTTATTTATTTATTTATTTATTTATTTTTCACATTTTTTAAACATATTTAATGTTATTTGTATTTTTAATGTATGTCATTATTAAATAGTATTTATTTGTTGTTAACAAGCAACAATATTATTATATAAAAATATATTTGTTGTAATTTCTATTTGTTTTTACTTATATCCCTATTTTTAGATCATATTTATTTAGTGTTAGCAAGCAACTATTAAATATTTAAATTTATATTTTTTTTTATGGAATTTTATCATATAGGCGAATGTCTCATTTTGTATTTTTACAATAAAAAAAAATTATATATATATATATATATATTTTTTTTTTTCCTTTTTTTTTTCCTTTTTTTAACTTATTTATCTTACTTTTATTTTTATTTGTATGTGACTATTTTAAGATAGTATTTATTTGGTGTTAGCAAGTGATAATTTTATTTATTTTTTTTTTTTACTTATGTAATTGTACTATATAGGTGAATAAAAAAAACAACATTTATTTATTTATTTATATTTTTTTTAAACAGTTACGTATTTTTTATACATTTCATTTTATAACTTATTTATCCTTTTTATGTCACTATTTTTAGATAGTATTTATTTGGTGTTAGCAAGCGAACATTTTATTTCATATATTTATTTGTTACAGAAATGTGTTATATATGTGAATGTCTCTAAATAAAAACAAATATTTATTTATTTATTTATTTATTTATTTATTTATATATCTTTTATTTATTTTATATTTTCTGTTATTTTTATTTATTTTTCATTTATATCACTATTTTTAGATAGTATTTATTTGGTGTTAGCAGGTGACTATTTTATTATATATATTTTATTAGTTATGGAAATGCATTATATAGGTAAATGTCTCACTTTGTATTTGTATCATTAAATAAAATTATTTATTTATTTATTTATTTATTTATTTATTTAATCATTTTTATTATATTTTTTTAATTGAATTTAATTTTATATTATTTATGTTTTAAAGTTAATTTTATTTTATTCATTTAAATTTTATTTAACTTTATTTAATTTATTTAATTTTATAATTCTATTCATTTATTCATATTTTAACAAATTTATTTATTTATTTTATTTTATTTTATTTTATTTTATTTTATTTTATTTTATTTTATTTTATTTTATTTTTTAGAACAGACTGTTAGAGATACATTCAAACCTAATAAAAAGTCAATATTGAGTCCCGGGTCTGGCAGACTGTCAGATTCCTGCTGATAAGAAGACCCAGCTCTCTACATGAAATATGATAACACTCCCGTCTTATGAGCATCAACATACACATCAATTTCCCAACCAGTCTGACACCACTGATAAGTCCAATATCGGCTCTGAAGCAGACTGTATCAAGCTACAAAAAAGTAAATAAATATAAAAGAACAGAGCTGACACTACGTGCGTAAGGATGATCAAACCTCAGATGACGTGCGCTTGATGTTTATGAGCTGGTGCTGTGGCATTTACCAGTCTGTTGTGCATTTCTATTTCTCAGCTGTCTGGGCAAATGTGTTCAAACCGACTGCGCAACTTTATCACTGACGTGGCTTTCCCTGCCGTCCTTCATCATGTCTGTGTGCGTTGATGGATGATTCATCACATCCACTCTCATGTACTTCACTGTACTCTGATAGAACTGCACAACACCACTCACTGATACAGAGAAACTGTCTTATACACACATGCACAGTTGAAGTCAGAAATATTAACCCTCCATAATGATTAGCCTCCCTGTATACATGTTTCCCCCAAGTTCTGTTTAATGGAAAGAAGATTAACATAATAGTTTTAATAACTAATTTCTAATAGCTGATTTCTTTTATTTTTGCCATGATGACACAGGCTCATAGCCAGGGGTAGCGTTGGGTGGTTCAAAAGACCCACCCCTCATTGACAAAGGCCCCTTACATGAGCTCATTTGTCCTATTTTGACTGCTATGCCATAATAAGTTGAAAGTTGAATGTGCTGGTCAGTTTGTTATTTAAATAAATGATATTTAAATGACAATAGGGTAGTGACTAATTTTAAACGTTAACATATTCCTATTCATTTCTAATGATATATGATATAATAAATTTGTATTAAAAATTAAATATTGTAAAGTATTGTAAATGTTTTTGGTAAAGTTTTTAGCAAGTGACAATTTTTTTATTATTTATTATTATTATTTATTTTTACTTGCGTAGCTTTACTATATAGGTGAATGCCTCATGTTTTATTTGTATCATTAAATACAAAAGAAAACATTTATTTATTTATTTATTTATTTTTTATAATTATTTATTTTTATTTTTGTTATGGAATTTTACCATATGTGAACGTCTCATTTTGTATTTTTACCATTAAATTAAAAAAATATATATTTATTTATTATTATTTTTTAACTTATTTATTTTTTTACTTATTTATTTTTTAACATTATTTTTCTTTTTTTACTTATTTATTTTACTTTTATTTTTATTTATATGTGAGTATTTTAAGATAGTATTTATTTGGTGTTAGCAAGTGACAATTAATTTTTTTTTTTTTTTTTTACTTATGTAATTTTACTATATAGGTGAATGCCTCACGTTTTTTTTTTGTATCATTAAATACAAAAAAAAACATTTATTTATTTATTTATATTTTTTACAAATATTTATGTATTTTTTATATATTTATTTAATTTTTTAACTCATTTATCTTTTTTTATGTCACTATTTTTAGATAGTATTTATTTGGTGTTAGCAAGCAAATATTTTATTGTATATATTTATTTGTTACGGAAATGTATTATATGTGTGAATGTCTCACTTTGTATTTGTATCATTAAACAAAAAATA